>SADC01000566.1:0-59077 GCA_004194705.1 Ditylenchus dipsaci | reverse complement strand
CACCGCGGCTTACGAGCACGCAGCACAGGGCGATGACGTCTACCAAAGATGCCGGCGAAATCACTTGGTATCCAAGTCGGCAGCCGACGCTACCGTGCAGCGTTCGAGAACCTGCAACTGGGCGGCGACGCTTCGGTAAAAGTCACCGACACCATCGATGAAGTGGTCGCCAAACTGACCGCTTACCCCATCGTAACGAAGGCGCGAGATTACCTACACCATCAGCTTACCAACAAAGATGGCCTGCCGATCAACAACCACGCGGAGCTGTACTTCAAGCTGACCGACGGCACCAATATCGTTGTGGCGGCCAACAGCACCACCGTTTCGGCCACTGTTATCGCGCCGGACAACGTCTACGTCGGCACCAACGCGCCAGTGGTCAACGCCATTGACTCGGTCAGCGGCAAGACGCGTGAAGTTCGAGCAGCTGACCCTGGACAAGGCTGAGGTCAGCACCCAAGTCACCGACGAGCCTGGCACCCGGGCAACGAAGGTGACATCGTCAAGGTCACCATCACGGCCGACCAGACCTCGGTCGCCGAGAACGTCAAACCGACGTTCACCGTGCATATCAATCAGCCTTTGGCTCACGACCTGGTCGTGACCCTGAGCAACGATGGCCAAGGTCACCATCAAGGCTGGCGAAACCACCGCGGCTTACGAGCACGCAGCACAGGGCGATGACGTCTACCAAGATGCGGCGAAATCACCTTGGGCATCAAGTCGGCAGCCGACGCTACCGGTGCAGCGTTCGAGAACCTGCAACTGGCGGCGACGCCTCGGTAAAAGTCACCGACACCATCGATGAAGTGGTCGCCAAACTGACCGCTACCCCATCGGTAACCGAAGGCGGCGAGATTACCTACACCATCACCGCTACCAACAAAGATGGCCTGCCGATCAACAACACGCGGAGCTGTTCTTCAAGCTGACCGACGGCACCAATATCGTTGTGGCGGCCAACAGCACCACCGGTTCGGCCACGGTTATCGCGCGCGGACAACGTCTACGTCGGCACCAACGCGCCAGTGGTCAACGCCATTGACTCGGTCAGCGGCCAGGATGCGTGGAAGTTCGAGCAGCTGACCCTGGACAAGGCCGAGGTCAGCACTCAGGTCACCGACGAGCCTGGCACTCCGGGCAACGAAGGCGACATCGTCAAGGTCACCATCACAGCTGACCAGGTTTCGGTCGCCGAGAACGTCAAACCGACATTTACCGTGCACATAAACACGGTGCGCGCATGACCTGACTGTGACCCTGAGCAATAACGCAGTCGTGACAATCAAGGCCGGTCAAACTTCGAGCGAGCCGTACACTCACGACGCACAGGGCGATGACGTCTACCAAGACGCCGGCGAAAATCACCTTGGGCATCAAGTCGGCGGCCGATGCTACCGGTGCAGCGTTCGAGAACCTGCAACTGGGCGGCGACGCTTCGGTAAAAGTCACCGACACCATCGATGAAGTGGCGCCAAACTGACCGCTACCCATCGGTGGCCGAAGGCGGCGAGATTACCTACACCATCACGCTGACCAACAAAGATGGTCTGCCGATCAACAACCACGCGGAGCTGTTCTTCAAGCTGACCGACGGCACCAACATTGTCGTGGCGGCCAACAGCACCACCGGTTCGGCCACTGTTATCGCACCGGACAACGTCTACGTCGGCACCAACGCACCAGTGGTCAACGCCATTGATTCGGTCAGCGGCCAGGATGCGTGGAAGTTCGAGCAACTGACCTGGACAAGGCCGAGGTCAGCACCCAGGTCACCGACGAGCTGGTACCCCGGCAACGAAGGCGACATCGTCAAGGTCACCATCAAGCTGACCAGGTTTCGGTCGCCGAGAACGTCAAACCGACTTTTACCGTGCACATAAACACGGTGCTGGCGCATGACCTGACTGTGACCCTGAGCAATAACGCAGTCGTGACAATCAAGGCCGGTCAAACTTCGAGCGAGCCGTACACTCACGACGCACAGGGCGATGACGTCTACCAAGACGCCGGCGAAATCACCTTGGGCATCAAGTCGGCGGCCGATGCTACCGGTGCAGCGTTCGAGAACCTGCAACTGGGCGGCGACGCTTCGGTAAAAGTCACCGACACCATCGATGAAGTGGTCGCCAAACTGACCGCTACCCCATCGGTGGCCGAAGGCGCGAGATTACCTACACCATCACGCTGACCAACAAAGATGGTCTGCCGATCAACAACCACGCGGAGCTGTTCTTCAAGCTGACCGACGGCACCAACATTGTCGTGGCGGCCAACAGCACCACCGGTTCGGCCACTGTTATCGCACCGGACAACGTCTACGTCGGCACCAACGCACCAGTGGTCAACGCCATTGATTCGGTCAGCGCCAGGATGCGTGGAAGTTCGAGCAACTGACTCTGGACAAGACCGAGGTACAAACTCAGGTTACTGACGAGCCGTCTGGCCAAGGCGACTTGGTCAAGGTCAGCATCGCTGCCGATCAACTGTCTGTGAATGAGGCTACTGCGCCGACCTTCACCATTACCTGAACAAGGCGCTCGACAAGCCGTTCACCGTGACCTGAGCACTGGTGCGACCCTGACCTTCGCAGCAGGCGAGACCACCAAGTCCTATGCCGCTCCGGCGCAGGGCGATGACGTGTTCAAGGACGAAGGCAAGATCACCGTCAGCATCACCAAGGCCGAAGTGGTCGGTGAGCAGCTGGAAAACCTGCAGATCGCCAGCCTGCGTCCGTAGCTGTGACCGATACGCAGAGCCCGGTTACTGCTCAGCTCACTGTGGATAACCCCACTGTGGCCGAAGGTGGCAAGATCACTTACACCGTGACCCTGGTCAGCGCCGATCCGAGCCTGCCAGTGACCAACCACAAGGGCCTGACCTTCACCCTGACCGACGGCACAATCGTCACGGTCAAAGCCGGTGAATCGGTCGGCACCACCACCGTCACTGCACCAGATAACGTCTACGTCAATGATCAGTCACCATCACCCAAGGCCTGACCAAGGTCGAAGGCGCTGGCGCCGATCAGTTCGAGCAGCTGAACCTGGGCAAAGATACTGTCAGCACAGTAGTCACCGATGAGCCAGGCACTCCGGTAACCCAGGTGGCAATAACGAAGGCGACCTGGTCAAGGTCACCATCGCTGCGGATCAGCTGTCCGTGAATGAGGCGACTGAGCCAACCTTCACCGTCACTCTGAACAAGGCGCTCGATAAGCCATTCACCGTACCTGAGCACGGGTGCCACCCTGACCTTCGCAGCAGGCGAGACCACCAAGTCCTACGCCGCACCGGCGCAGGGCGATGACGTGTTCAAGGACGAAGGTAAGATCACTGTCAGCATCACCAAGGCCGAAGTGGTCGGTGAGCAGCTGGAAAACCTGCAGATCGGCCAGCCTGCGTCCGTAGCTGTGACCGATACGCAGAGCCCGGTTACTGCCCAGCTCACTGTGGATAACACACTGTGGCCGAAGGCGGCAAGATCACCTATACCGTGACCCTGGTCAGCGCTGATCCAAGCCTGCCAGTGACTAATCACAAAGGCCTGACCTTCACCCTGACTGACGGCACCACTGTGACCGTCAAGGCAGGCGAGGCCACCGGTTCGGTTACCGTCACTGCGCCAGACAACGTCTACGTCAACGATCCAGTGACCATCACCCAAGGCCTGACCAAGGTCGAAGGCGCTGGCGCCGATCAGTTCGAGCAGCTGAATCTGGCAAAGATACTGTCAGCACAGTAGTCACCGATGAGCCAGGCACTCCGGGTAACCCAGGCGGCAACAACGAAGGCGACTTGGTCAAAGTCACGATCGTGGCCGATCAAGTTTCGGTCAACGAAGCAACCGAACCAACCTTCACCGTCACCTGAACAAGGCTTTGGACAAGCCGTTCACCGTAACCCTGAGCACCGGTGCCACCTGACCTTCGCGCCGGCGAGACCACCAAGTCTACGCCGCTCCGGCGCAGGGCGATGACGTGTTCAAGGACGAAGGCAAGATCACCGTCAGCATCACCAAGCAGAAGTGGTCGGCGAGCAGCTGGAAAATCTGCAGATCGGTCAGCCTGCGTCCGTAGCTGTGACCGATACGCAGAGCCCGGTTACTGCTGAACTGTCGGTAGACAACACCACTGTGTCCGAAGGCGGCAAATCACCTATACCGTGACTCTGGTCAGCGCAGATCCAAGCCTGCCAGTGACTAATCACAAAGGCCTGACCTTCACGCTGACTGATGGCACTACTGTGACCGTCAAGGCAGGTGAGGCCACCGGTTCGGTTACCGTCACTCGCCAGACAACGTCTACGTCAACGACCGGTCACCATCACCCAAGCCTGACCAAGGTCGAAGGTGCTGGCGCCGATCAGTTCGAACAACTGAATCTGGGCAAAGATACCGTCAGCACAGTAGTCACCGATGAGCCTGGCACTCCAGGCAACCCGGGCAACAACGAAGGTGACTTGGTCAAAGTCACGATCGTGGCCGATCAAGTTTCGGTCAACGAAGCAACCGAACCAACCTTCACCGTCACCCTGAACAAGGCTTTGGACAAGCCGTTCACCGTAACCCTGAGCACCGGTGCCACCCTGACCTTCGCGGCCGGCGAGACCACCAAGTCCTACGCCGCTCCGGCGCAGGGCGATGACGTGTTCAAGGATGAAGGCAAGATCACCGTCAGCATCACCAAGGCCGAAGTGGTCGGTGAGCAGCTGGAAAACCTGCAGATCGGCCAGCCTGCGTCTGTAGCTGTGACCGATACGCAGAGCCCGGTTACTGCTCAGCTCACTGTGGATAACACCACTGTGGCCGAAGGTGGCAAGATCACTTACACCGTGACCCTGGTCAGCGCCGATCCGAGCCTGCCAGTAACCAACCACAAAGGTCTGACCTTCACCCTGACCGACGGCACAATCGTCACGGTCAAAGCCGGTGAATCGGTCGGCACCACCACCGTCACTGCGCCAGACAACGTCTACGTAAACGATCCGGTCACCATCACCCAAGGTCTGACCAAGGTCGAAGGCGCTGGCGCTGATCAATTCGAACAACTGAACCTGGGCAAAAATACCGTCAGCACAGTAGTTACCGATGAGCCGGGCACTCCAGGTAACCCAGGTGGCAATAACGAAGGCGACCTGGTCAAGGTCAGCATCGTGGCCGATCAAGTCTCGGTCAACGAAGCAACCGAACCAACCTTCACCGTCACCCTGAACAAGGCTTTGGACAAGCCGTTCACCGTAACCCTGAGCACCGGTGCCACCCTGACCTTCGCGGCCGGCGAGACCACCAAGTCCTACGCCGCTCCGGCGCAGGGCGATGACGTGTTCAAGGATGAAGGCAAGATCACCGTCAGCATCACCAAGGCCGAAGTGGTCGGTGAGCAGCTGGAAAACCTGCAGATCGCCAGCCTGCGTCTGTAGCTGTGACCGATACGCAGAGCCCGGTTACTGCTCAGCTCACTGTGGATAACACCACTGTGGCCGAAGGTGGCAAGATCACTTACACCGTGACCCTGGTCAGCGCCGATCCGAGCCTGCCAGTAACCAACCACAAAGGTCTGACCTTCACCCTGACCGACGGCACAATCGTCACGGTCAAAGCCGGTGAATCGGTCGGCACCACCACCGTCACTGCGCCAGACAACGTCTACGTAAACGATCCGGTCACCATCACCCAAGGTCTGACCAAGGTCGAAGCGCTGGCGCTGATCAATTCGAACAACTGAACCTGGGCAAAAATACCGTCAGCACAGTAGTTACCGATGAGCCGGGCACTCCAGGTAACCCAGGTGGCAATAACGAAGGCGACCTGGTCAAGGTCAGCATCGTGGCCGATCAAGTCTCGGTCAACGAAGCCACTGAGCCAACCTTCACCGTCACCCTGAACAAGGCTTTGGACAAGCCGTTCACCGTAATCCTGAGCACCGGTGCCACCCTGACCTTCGCGGCCGGCGAGACCACCAAGTCCTACGCCGCTCCGGCGCAGGGCGATGACGTGTTCAAGGATGAAGGCAAGATCACCGTCAGCATCACCAAGGCCGAAGTGGTCGGTGAGCAGCTGAAAACCTGCAGATCGGCCAGCCTGCGTCTGTAGCTGTGACCGATACGCAGAGCCGGTTACTGCTCAGCTCACTGTGGATAACACCACTGTGGCCGAAGGTGGCAAGATCACTTACACCGTGACCCTGGTCAGCGCCGATCCGAGCCTGCCAGTAACCAACCACAAAGGTCTGACCTTCACCCTGACCGACGGCACAATCGTCACGGTCAAAGCCGGTGAATCGGTCGGCACCACCACCGTCACTGCGCCAGACAACGTCTACGTAAACGATCCGGTCACCATCACCCAAGGTCTGACCAAGGTCGAAGGCGCTGGCGCTGATCAATTCGAACAACTGAACCTGGGCAAAAATACCGTCAGCACAGTAGTTACCGATGAGCCGGGCACTCCAGGTAACCCAGGTGCAATAACGAAGGCGACCTGGTCAAGGTCAGCATCGTGGCCGATCAAGTCTCGGTCAACGAAGCCACTGAGCCAACCTTCACCGTCACCCTGAACAAGGCTTTGGACAAGCCGTTCACCGTAACCCTGAGCACCGGTGCCACCCTGACCTTCGCGGCCGGCGAGACCACCAAGTCCTACGCCGCTCCGGCGCAGGGCGATGACGTGTTCAAGGATGAAGGCAAGATCACCGTCAGCATCACCAAGGCCGAAGTGGTCGGTGAGCAGCTGGAAAACCTGCAGATCGGCCAGCCTGCGTCTGTAGCTGTGACCGATACGCAGAGCCCGGTTACTGCTCAGCTCACTGTGGATAACACCACTGTGCCGAAGGTGGCAAGATCACTTACACCGTGACCCTGGTCAGCGCCGATCCGAGCCTGCCAGTAACCAACCACAAAGGTCTGACCTTCACCCTGACCGACGGCACAATCGTCACGGTCAAAGCCGGTGAATCGGTCGGCACCACCACCGTCACTGCGCCAGACAACGTCTACGTAAACGATCCGGTCACCATCACCCAAGTCTGACCAAGGTCGAAGGCGCTGGCGCCGATCAGTTCGAGCAGCTGAATCTGGGCAAAGATACTGTCAGCACAGTAGTCACCGATGAGCCAGGCACTCCGGGTAACCCAGGCGGCAACAACGAAGGCGACTTGGTCAAAGTCACGATCGTGGCCGATCAAGTCTCGGTCAACGAAGCCACTGAGCCAACCTTCACCGTCACCCTGAACAAGGCTTTGGACAAGCCGTTCACCGTAACCCTGAGCACCGGTGCCACCCTGACCTTCGCGGCCGGCGAGACCACCAAGTCCTACGCCGCTCCGGCGCAGGGCGATGACGTGTTCAAGGATGAAGGCAAGATCACCGTCAGCATCACCAAGGCCGAAGTGGTCGGTGAGCAGCTGGAAAACCTGCAGATCGGCCAGCCTGCGTCTGTAGCTGTGACCGATACGCAGAGCCCGGTTACTGCTCAGCTCACTGTGGATAACACCACTGTGGCCGAAGGTGGCAAGATCACTTACACCGTGACCCTGGTCAGCGCCGATCCGAGCCTGCCAGTAACCAACCACAAAGGTCTGACCTTCACCCTGACCGACGGCACAATCGTCACGGTCAAAGCCGGTGAATCGGTCGGCACCACCACCGTCACTGCGCCAGACAACGTCTACGTAAACGATCCGGTCACCATCACCCAAGGTCTGACCAAGGTCGAAGGCGCTGGCGCCGATCAGTTCGAGCAGCTGAATCTGGGCAAAGATACTGTCAGCACAGTAGTCACCGATGAGCCAGGCACTCCGGGTAACCCAGGCGGCAACAACGAAGGCGACTTGTCAAAGTCACGATCGTGGCCGATCAAGTTTCGGTCAACGAAGCAACCGAACCAACCTTCACCGTCACCCTGAACAAGGCTTTGGACAAGCCGTTCACCGTAACCCTGAGCACCGGTGCCACCCTGACCTTCGCGGCCGGCGAGACCACCAAGTCCTACGCCGCTCCGGCGCAGGGCGATGACGTGTTCAAGGATGAAGGCAAGATCACCGTCAGCATCACCAAGGCCGAAGTGGTCGGTGAGCAGCTGGAAAACCTGCAGATCGGCCAGCCTGCGTCTGTAGCTGTGACCGATACGCAGAGCCCGGTTACTGCTCAGCTCACTGTGGATAACACCACTGTGGCCGAAGTGGCAAGATCACTTACACCGTGACCCTGGTCAGCGCCGATCCGAGCCTGCCAGTAACCAACCACAAAGGTCTGACCTTCACCCTGACCGACGGCACAATCGTCACGGTCAAAGCCGGTGAATCGGTCGGCACCACCACCGTCACTGCGCCAGACAACGTCTACGTAAACGATCCGGTCACCATCACCCAAGGTCTGACCAAGGTCGAAGGCGCTGGCGCTGATCAATTCGAACAACTGAACCTGGGCAAAATACCGTCAGCACAGTAGTTACCGATGAGCCGGGCACTCCAGGTAACCCAGGTGGCAATAACGAAGGCGACCTGGTCAAGGTCAGCATCGTGGCCGATCAAGTCTCGGTCAACGAAGCAACCGAACCAACCTTCACCGTCACCCTGAACAAGGCTTTGGACAAGCCGTTCACCGTAACCCTGAGCACCGGTGCCACCCTGACCTTCGCGGCCGGCGAGACCACCAAGTCCTACGCCGCTCCGGCGCAGGGCGATGACGTTTCAAGGATGAAGGCAAGATCACCGTCAGCATCACCAAGGCCGAAGTGGTCGGTGAGCAGCTGGAAAACCTGCAGATCGGCCAGCCTGCGTCTGTAGCTGTGACCGATACGCAGAGCCCGGTTACTGCTCAGCTCACTGTGGATAACACCACTGTGGCCGAAGGTGGCAAGATCACTTACACCGTGACCCTGGTCAGCGCCGATCCGAGCCTGCCAGTAACCAACCACAAAGGTCTGACCTTCACCCTGACCGACGGCACAATCGTCACGTCAAAGCCGGTGAATCGGTCGGCACCACCACGTCACTGCGCCAGACAACGTCTACGTAAACGATCCGGTCACCATCACCCAAGGTCTGACCAAGTCGAAGGCGCTGGCGCTGATCAATTCGAACAACTGAACCTGGGCAAAAATACCGTCAGCACAGTAGTTACCGATGAGCCGGGCACTCCAGGTAACCCAGGTGGCAATAACGAAGGCGACCTGGTCAAGGTCAGCATCGTGGCCGATCAAGTCTCGGTCAACGAAGCCACTGAGCCAACCTTCACCGTCACCCTGAACAAGGCTTTGGACAAGCCGTTCACCGTAACCCTGAGCACCGGTGCCACCCTGACCTTCGCGGCCGGCGAGACCACCAAGTCCTACGCCGCTCCGGCGCAGGGCGATGACGTGTTCAAGGATGAAGGCAAGATCACCGTCAGCATCACCAAGGCCGAAGTGGTCGGTGAGCAGCTGGAAAACCTGCAGATCGGCCAGCCTGCGTCGTCGTAGCTGTGACCGATACGCAGAGCCCGGTGACTGCTGAACTGTCGGTAGACAACACCACTGTGTCCGAAGGCGGCAAGATCACCTATACCGTGACTCTGGTCAGCGCAGATCCAAGCCTGCCAGTGACTAATCACAAAGGCCTGACCTTCACGCTGACTGATGGCACTACTGTGACCGTCAAGGCAGGCGAGCCACCGGTTCGGTTACCGTTTACTGCACCAGACAACGTCTACGTCAATGATCCAGTCACCATCACCCAAGGCCTGACCAAGGTAGAAGGCGCTGGCGCCGATCAGTTCGAGCAGCTGAATCTGGGCAAAGATACTGTCAGCACAGTAGTCACCGATGAGCCGGGTACTCCGGGTAACCCAGGCGGCAACAACGAAGGTGACTTGGTCAAAGTCAGCATCGTGGCCAACCAGTCTTCGGTCAACGAAGCCACTGCACCAACCTTCACCGTCAGCCTGAACAAGCCGCTGGACAAGGACCTGACCGTCACCTGAGCAACAACGACACCGTGCTCTTCAAGGCGGGCGAGACCAGCAAGGTCTACACCGCACCGGCGCAAGGTGACGACGTGTTCAAGGACCCGGGCACCGTCACGGTGGTATCAGCAAGGCCGAAGTGCCGAACGCCACCTTCGAGAAGCTGGAGTTCAGCAACCCGGCCTCGGTCAGCGTGACCGATACCGAAAGCAAGGTCACTGCAGTGCTGTCGGTGGACAAGTCCACCGTGGCCGAAGGTGGCGCGATCACGTACACCGTGACCCTGGTGGGCGATAACAGCAACCTGCCGGTTACTGGCCATGGCGGTGTGACCGTCACCCTGAGCGGTGGCACCCAGGTCACCATCAATGCGGGTTCGGCCACCGCAGCGTCACCATCAATGCGCCGGACGACGTATACGTAGGCGGCCAGCCGACGATCACCAAGTCGATCACCGACATCACCGTGAGCGGCGACAAGGTGTTCGAGAAACTGGTGCCGAGCACTACCAGCGTCAGCACATCGGTTACCGATGAACCGTCTGGCCAAGGCGACCTGGTCAAGGTCAGCATCGTTGCCAACCAGTCTTCGGTCAACGAAGCCACTGCACCAACCTTCACCGTCAGCCTGAACAAGCCGCTGGACAAGGACCTGACCGTCACCTTGAGCAACAACGACACCGTGCTCTTCAAGGCGGGCGAGACCAGCAAGGTCTACACCGCACCGGCGCAAGGTGACGACGTGTTCAAGGACCCGGGCACCGTCACGGTGGGTATCAGCAAGGCCGAAGTGCCGAACGCCACCTTCGAGAAGCTGGAGTTCAGCAACCCGGCCTCGGTCAGCGTGACCGATACCGAAAGCAGGTCACTGCAGTGCTGTCGGTGGACAAGTCCACCGTGGCCGAAGGTGGCGCGATCACGTACACCGTGACCCTGGTGGGCGATAACAGCAACCTGCCGGTTACCGGCCATGGCGGTGTGACCGTCACCCTGAGCGGTGGCACCCAGGTCACCATCAATGCGGGTTCGGCCACCGGCAGCGTCACCATCAATGCGCCGGACGACGTATACGTAGGCGGCCAGCCGACGATCACCAAGTCGATCACCGACATCACCGTGAGCGGCGACAAGGTGTTCGAGAAACTGGTGCGAGCACTACCAGCGTCAGCACATCGGTTACCGACGAGCCGTCTGGCCAAGGCGACCTGGTCAAGGTCAGCATCGTTGCCAACCAGTCTTCGGTCAACGAAGCCACTGCACCAACCTTCACCGTCAGCCTGAACAAACCGCTGGACAAGGACCTGACCGTCACCCTGAGCAACAACGACACCGTGCTCTTCAAGGCGGGCGAGACCAGCAAGGTCTACACTGCACCGGCGCAAGGTGACGACGTGTTCAAGGACCCGGGCACCGTCACGGTGGGTATCAGCAAGGCCGAAGTGCCGAACGCCACCTTCGAGAAGCTGGAGTTCAGCAACCCGGCCTCGGTCAGCGTGACCGATACCGAAGCAAGGTCACTGCAGTGCTGTCGGTGGACAAGTCCACCGTGGCCGAAGGTGGCGCGATCACGTACACCGTGACCCTGGTGGGCGATAACAGCAACCTGCCGGTTACCGGCCATGGCGGTGTGACCGTCACCCTGAGCGGTGGCACCCAGGTCACCATCAATGCGGGTTCTGCCACCGGCAGCGTGACCATCAATGCGCCGGACGACGTATACGTAGGCGGCCAGCCGACGATCACCAAGTCGATCACCGACATCACCGTGAGCGGCGACAAGGTGTTCGAGAAACTGGTGCCGAGCACCACCAGCGTCAGCACATCGGTCACCGACGAGCCGTCTGGCCAAGGTGACGTTGCCAAAGTCAGCATCAACGGCACGACGTCTCTGAACGAAGGCGAGACGGGTACTTACACCCTGAACCTCACCACGAGGCCAAGGACGAAGTCACCGTTACGCTCAGCTACAGCGGCACCGCCAAGAACGGCGAGGACTTCATCGGTGTGACCACTGTGAAGATTCCGGCCAATAGCAGCGGTACCACGTTCACCATCGGCACCATCGACGACAAGCTGGTCGAAGGTACCGAAAACTTTTGGTAACGATCGTAGGCGTGTCGGGTGGCAAGTTCGAGAACCTGCAGGTGGATACCAGCAAGTCGAGCGTTACCACGGCCATCGTAGACAACGACCACATGCCGGTTTCGCGCGACGGTGCAGTGTTTGGTGTGGAAGACACCGACTATGTGTTTGCCTGGAGCGACTTCAATGTTCCGACCCGATGGCAACACTGGTCTGTCGGTAACCATCAGCTCGATCCCGGGTTCCGGCACGTTGCAGTTCTTCAACGGCACGGCCTGGACGAATGTGGGCGTTGGCCAGGTTGTCAGCCAGGCCAGCATCGAGGCCGGCAACCTGAAGTTCGTTCCGCTGCGCAACGAGTCGGGGACCGATAATTATGGCGGCAACGGCGTGGGCAACCAGCAAGCCGACTACGCGCAATTCAAGTTCAGCCGAATGACGGCACCAACGTAGGCACAGATTCGACATGAAGGTCGACATTCGCCCGGTTGCCGACAACCGACGCTGAGTTTCGCAGCGCCGACATCGATTCCAAAGGCCTCACCAAGGAAGTCTGGAACAGCCTCAAAGGTCTTGGCACGGGTGGTAACGGCATTACGGCGATGACCTGAAGACGGTCTTTGCCAACTCGGGCAGTGCCAGCTCCAGCAGCACCACGACCAATGTTCAGTCCGATGGCAGCGTTGCAGGTGGCACCGGTTCGAAAACCTCAGGCCTGATCTACCTCGAAGCCGGCAAGACCTACACCTTCAGCGGCACTGCCGACGACAGCTTCGTGTCACCATCGGCGCAAGACTGTGGTCACTGCCACCTGGGTGCTGGTGGCCAGGTGTCGGGGACCTTTACCCCGAACACCAGCGGCTACTACCCGATCGAGGTCTACCATGCCAACCAGGCCGGCCAGGCAGCTATGACCTGAACATCAAGGTCGGCGACGTCGCGTCACCGACCTGAGCAGCTCGAACATCAAGATGTACCAGAACGTGACCGAGATGGCCAAGGCTGGCCTGGGCGTGTCCGATCTGCACACTGTGAACGGGCAAAGCTACTACGACGGCTACAAGCTCAACGAGGGGCCGGAGGGCGGCTCGGTCAAACTGGTGGCTATCTCTACCGCCCTGACCGACACTGACGGTTCGGAAACCCTGAGCGTAAGCCTCAGTGGTATCCCAAAGGGACCGTGCTCAGCGACGGTGCAGCCATACTGTCACGGTAGGCAGCACGCGGTGGACGTAACGGGCTGGAAACTCAGCAGCTGACGCTGACGCCACCGACCTACTACAAAGGTTCGTTCGACATCACGGTCATCTCGACTGCCACTGAAAGCGTGGGTGGTTCGGCTATTACCACCGGCAATATCCCGGTAACCGTGTATCCCGCGACCTACAAGGCCAGCGTAGGCACATCGGGCAACGACGCCCTCACCGGCAGCGAAGGTAACGACATCATCGTCGCCGACGTGGCGGGCCTGAACGTGGTCCAGGGCAAGAACTACAACATTGCCTTCATGGTCGACAGCTCGGGCAGCATGAGCGATAAGTCGATTGCCGATGCCAAGACGCAGTTGGCTCGGTATTCAACTCGCTCAAGGCCAGCCTGGGTGCTGATACCTCGGGTACGGTGAACATCTTCCTCGTCGACTTCGACAGCCAGGTGAACAAGAACGTGGCGGTGAACCTTGCGACGCGGATGCATTGAGCAAGTTGCAGGCGGTACTTAACTCGATGGTGGGTGGTTACTACGGGGGCGGCACCAACTACGAGGACGCCTTCAAGACCACGTCCAACTTCTTCAAGAGCACCATCGCCACCGGTAACAAAGGTGCTGAAAACCTGACGTACTTCATTACCGATGGTAAGCCAACGTTCTATCAGAGTGGCGAGTCGACCAACCCTCGTTTGTGGACCGGCGGCAAGTACCTGGACGATGTGGTGAACGTCAACAATTACAAAATTGGCGATACGTTCAGCACCATGGTCGATAGTACGCACAGGTTCGACATCGACAGCAGTGGCACTGTTTACGTCTACACGTACAAGAGCAATGGTACTGTCGATACCTACGAAGTGGGCACCATCCATGCCAAGGTGATGGCACCTACGAGATATCCTCGCGAGCGGGCTGGGGGAATGAGTGGAGCTATAGCGAGGCGCCTCGGGTTCCACGGCTAGCTTCGCTGTGCTGGGTGGCACTAACGGTTTGAGCAAAGTCCAGGCTATCGGCTTGAACAGCGATGTGACGCTCACTGATTTTGAAGCCGTACGACAGCGCAGCAGCCGCAGACCAACATCGACCCGTCCGACCTGGCGAAGGCGATTCTCGGTCATACCGAAGCCACGGTGCCAGGTGCCGATACCATCGACGGTGGCAACGGCAACGACATCATCTTCGGCGACCTGATTACCCTCAATGGTGTCGTCAGCGAGGCTATCAGGCCCTGCAAAGCTATGTCGCACAGAAGAGCGGCGTTGATGTCAGCTCCATCACCACCAGCAATGTCCACCAGTACATCACTGAGCACTACAACGAGTTCGACATCTCCGGCGCCAAAGACGGCAACGACATCCTGTCAGGCGGCAATGGCAACGACATTCTCTTTGGCCAAGGTGGTAACGACACGCTCGATGGTGGCAAAGGCAACGATATCCTGCTGGCGGTACCGGGAACGACACCCTCATCGGTGGCCAGGCGACGATATCCTGATCGGTGGCAGCGGCGCAGACACCTTCGTGTGGAAGGCGGGATTTCGGTAACGACGTCATCAAGGACTTCAAGATGGGGGACAAGGACAAGATCGACTTGAGCGATCTGCTGCAAGGCGAGAAGGGCAGTACCATCGACAATTACCTGAAGCTCACCACGGTTGAAGTACGACCACCTTGCAGGTCAGCAGCGAAGGCAAGCTCAACGCCGCAGGCGGTATCGCCAATGCCGATGTGACCATCAAGCTTGAAGGGGTGAACTGGTCCAACACCACGATCAACTCGTTGATCAGCGGTGCTGACCGACCATCATCATCCACAACAAGACAGCTGATGTGTTGAAGGGGCCGCGCCTGACCGTCGCGGCCCCTGTTTCATTCCACAAGGCCGCGCCCGCAAGGGCTCCATCAACAGTTAATGGCCGTGCCGGCTTTTCCTGGCACCTTCCGACAGCGCATACTCAGGCGCTGGGCCTGCGTGCCTGCTGATCTTTGCCTATGCTGCTGCCTACCAACAAGAACCAAAGTGACGAGGACACCGCCATGTTCTACGTGCAACGCAATGCGCCGGTAAGTTGCTGCGTGTAGAGGCAGCCGCTTTTGATGAGTCACCGAGATGCTCCCAGCCGACCATGCCGATATTCAGGAATGGTTTGCCGATGATGTCGTGGAAAACAGCCTCAATCAGCTCAAGCAAAGTGACCTGGACATGATCCGCGTGCTTGAAGACCTGATCGATGTGCTGACTGCCAAAGGGGTATTCAAGATCATGACCTGCCGCCGGTGCACAGGCCAAGCTGCTGAACCGCGCTACCGCGCGCAAGCCCTCAGCAGCCTGAATAACCTGATCGACGAAGATGAGCAGGGCGGGTTGATCTAAGCCTGATTCAGCCCCGGCGCAGGCTAGCGATTCTGGTACTGCGCAGCCGCATTGCTCAAGGTTTTGCCAATCTCCTCGCGCAACCCCATCGGCTGCTCCACCACCACCCGTCCCCCTGGCTCAACAGCCACCAGCGCAGCGGCCAGCATCGCTGACCGTGGCTCGCAGCCGGTGCCCATGCTCCAGCGCCGTCAGCTGCATGTCGCTGCTCAGCGGGGCCTCGCGCAACTGCCGCGCCAATGCATCGCTGATCCACGCAACCAACTCCACGCCCTCCCCCTGGGCCGGTTGCAGTGCATCGCCGCGCAAGTGGGTCAACAAGTCGAAATTACCGCGCAGTTCGCCCACGGCACCGGCCGCCCAGTGCAGCCGAACGGTATGCTCTTGTCATTGCGCTCCAGCGGAAAATCAACGAAAGCTCATTCAGGTCGCGTTCAACGGTACGCTTGCTGACAGTGAAGCCCACGTCGCGCAGGCGCCACACCAGCTCGGCGCTGGTAATGCCCGGGAGCGACTGGGTAGCTGACGCAGCAGCGCCCATTGACGGCTGAGGTGGCGCGAGTGGTGGCGAACGGCAAAAGATAACGTCCTGTCTAGGCTTGCCGTCATAGCATGGCGGCAGGCGAGGGTCATGGCAATTGGCCACGCCCTGCTCAGATCAAATAAGTCGCATTTGGTTGCCTGGTGTCGAATCGTTCGCGACAGGTTTTGACGTGACATCACGCAGAATCACGCCTCATCACAGCCGAAGGTTGGGTTGTGCGTCGTTCAATGAGGATGAACATGTCTGCTGCCAGCAATATCCATTCGCTGCTTGCCCGCCTTTTGCCCGAACGGGTCATCGCCGCCCCGGCACCGGCCGGCAGGCTGGCACCGGTTGTTCGCCGGGGTAGGCTTGCCAGCCAGCGCTCGCTGCTGATCAACCGCTTTGGATGAAGCCAGTGACCTGCAGCGGTTTACGCCGACCTGCGCCACCAGGCGTTGCAAGGTAGCGTAAGCGGCACTCAACGACCTGGGCTGGATCTGGCTCAACGGCAAGTATTGGCGCGCTGACACCGTGCTGGCCGGGCACCTGTTGCGCATGGCGGCGCTGCAGGGCAATGCTGCCGCGTGGTTCAACCTGGGCAGCAGCATTACTTCGGCAAGGGCGTCGACACCTCCTATGCCCAGGCGGCGGATTGCTACGGCAGGCCTTCGAGCGCGGCATGTTGCATGCCGCAGCGGCCTTGGGTGACCTGTATGAAGAAGAAGTGTGCGATGGCGAGCAGCAAATGGCAGGTAAACCTGGTGCAGGCTTACCAGTGGTTCATGCGCCGGGCCGAGCGTGGCGAAGCGCGTTGCCGCTTCGAGGTGGGTTATCGCTTGATGCACGGGTTGTACGTGGAACCCGACATCAAGGCTGCATTGTACTGGCTGGAACTGGCGGCAGCCGCAGGGGTGGTACAGGCGGCGAAGAGCTGGCGGTGCATTTCAGCAGCCGTGACAGCGTGCGCTACCTGCAGTGGCGCGACCGCGCCTTGCAGATGGGCAGCACACTCGCCCTGACCATGAAGCTGGAAGACCAGAACACCCCTGATCCCTCGCTCGCACAGGCGACACAGGCTGCAGTATGTGTGCAATGCCTGTGGAGCCGGCTTGCCGGCGATAGGGCCAGCACAGGCAAATACACCCCTCCAGCATGCACAACCATTCATCATACCCCTCGTCACCCGCTGTTGACGACAGGGGGAGGTACGAGCGTATATTGATAGTTAGCAAACTATGAATATACCTGGATACTGTTCATGTCCCTTGATCTCCTGCGCCTGCAGTCAGCAGTGGCATGGTAGTTGCGGCTCGCATTGGCGGCGCATCTGCCATTGCGCGTTGACCAGTTACGGCATCTCCGAGGCCTGCGCTGCCGCTGCTGATGATCGTGCGCCTCGGCGACGGTGTGCATCAGTAGCGGTGCCCAGGCAGCCGGCCTGGAAAGTCCGTCACTGGTACGCCTGCTCGACCAACTGTGCAAGGCCGGCCTGGTCTGCCGCAGTGGGAGACCCCCTGGACCGTCGCGCCAAGGCCCTGAGCCTCACCGCTGAAGGCCGCCGCTTGGCCGAAGCCATCGAAGCCGAACTGGTGCGCGTGCGCAGGATGTGCTGCAAGGCATCGACCAGGCTGACCTGGAAAGCCGCCTTGCGCGTGCTGCGCGCCTTCGAGGCTGCCGGCCTGGGCGGTGCAGGCGGGGTGGCATGAACGGCTTCTTCAGCTCGGTCCCCCGGCGCGGGACTGGTTCTACGGTGTGCGCACCTTCGCGGCCTCGGGACCGCCCTGTACATTGCCCTGCTCATGCAGTTGCCGCGGCCCTACTGGGCATGGCCACGGTGTACATCGTTTCCAGCCCTTCGTTGGCCCAACAGCTCCAAGGCGCTGTACCGTGCCGTGGGCACCTTGCTCGGTGCGGGGGGGCGTCCTCCTGGTGCCACCGCTGGTACAGTCGCCGTTGCTGCTGAGCATTGCCATCGCCCTGTGGACGGCACCTGCTGTTCCTTTCGCTGAACTGCGCACGGCCAACAACTACATGCTGATGCTGGCGGCTACACCTTGCCGATGATGCACTGGCGGTTGTGGATAACCCCTGGCGGTGTTGAGGTCGCGTCTTCCCGCGCCCAGGAAATCTGCCTGGGATTGTCTGCGCAGCCGTCGTTGCGCCATTTTCTGCCTCGCCGGCTGGCCCCAGTGGTGGTCGGCGCCACCGGCAACTGGTTTACCGAGGCCTCAACTACAGCGATACCTACCTGGCCGCGCTGGCAGCACCGACAAGGTCGGCGGCATGCGCGGGCGATGGTCACCACCTTCAACTCGCTGGAGCTGATGATCGGCCAGCTCGGCACGAAGGGGCTGGCCCGCACACCCTGAAAAACGCCCGTGAGCTGCGTGGGCGGATGATTCACCTGCTGCGGTCATCGATGCGCTCGATGATGCGCTGGTCGCCCTGGAGGGCCGGGCCCGGCCAGTTCGCCCAGTGCAGCCTGTGCTCGCCGCGCTCGCGAAATGGCTGCAAGGGACTGCCGCCAGCCCCTCTGTCGCCCGCTGGGCTGCGCTGCACGAGCAGATCGAGCGCCTGCAGCCCGCTGCCGCCATGCTCGACCAGCGCGCCGAGCTGCTGTTATCAACGCCCTGTTACCGGCTGACCGAATGGCCGACCTGTGGCAGGACTGCTGCACCTTGCAACATGCCCTGCGCACTGACGATGCCACGCCCTGGCGGGCCGTGTACCGCACTGGCGCCTGGCCCCTGACACCGTTCTTCGACCGTGGCTGATGCTGTACTCGGTGGCCACCACGGTGCTGGCGATCATCGTCGCTTGTGGCCTGTGGATTGCCTGGGCTGGAACGACGGCGCCAGCGCGGTAATTCTCGCGGCCGTGTCGTGCAGTTTCTTCGCGGCCATGGACGACCCGGCACCGCAGATCTACGGTTCTTCTTCTGGACCTTGCTGTCGGTTATCTCTCCAGCCTGTACCTGTTCCTGGTGCTGCCAACCTGCACGACTTCCCGATGCTGGTGCTGGCCTTTGCCGGCCGTTCATCTGCGTCGGCACCCTGACGTGCAACCGCGTTTTTACCTGGGCACGTTGCTGACCATCGTCAACACCTCGACTTTCATCAGCATCCAGGGCGCCTATGATGCCGACTTCTTCACCTTCCTGAATTCCAACTGCCGCCCTGTCGGCCTGCTGTTCGCCTTCATCTGGACGTTGGTCATGGCCCCTTTGGGGTAGAGTGGCTGCCAAGCGCATGACCCGCTTCGCCTGGCGCGACATTGTCGAAATGACGGGCCGGCGACCCTGGCCGAACACCGCAAGCTTGGCGTACAGATGCTCGACGCCTGATGCAGCACCTGCCGCGCCTTTCGCAAACGGGCCAGGACAGCGGTGTAGCGCTGCGTGACCTGCGTGTGGGGTTGAACCTGCTCGACTTGCTGGCCTACTGCGCGCGCTGGTCAGCAAGCCCGTGACCGCCTCAACACCGTGGTTACCGAGGTGGGTGCGCACTACGCCGCCTGCCTGCATGCTGGCCAGCGCCTGCATGCGCCGGCCGCGCTGCTGCGCAAACATGGGAGCGGGCGCGGCTGGCGCTGAACCTGGATGAACTGTACGAGCGTGGCGATGCCCGCACCCACCTGCTGCATGCGCTGAGCGGCCTGCGCCTTGCCTGCTGCCAGGTGTGGAGGTGATGCTCGAACCCGACGAACAACTGCAACTGCCTGCCGGCCTCGACGGAGCGCCCTGTGATTGGTGACTGGATATCGCGGGGTGTTCCTGCCCACGCTGTTGGTGATGATGCTTGGCACCTACCTGCTGTTCCTTGGGCTGCACGCGGTGCTGGTGCGCATGCATTTCTACGCCTGGTCTGGCACGGGCGTTGTTCAACGTTGCCCTGTATGCCGTGCTGCTTGGCGCGGTGGACCACTTTTGCCGAAACCTGATGCTGCCATGAAAAACCTTTGCTGACCTGGGCCGTGTGGTCCTGACTTGCTGGTAGTGACCTTCGCCGCCGTGCTCGTGTGGCAGATGGTCGTCTACTACATGTTTTGCACCTGGACGCGTGACGCCATATCCGCGCCGACGTGATCCAGATCGCCCCCGATGTGTCGGGCTTGATCCAGAAAGTCGAGGTGCACGACAACCAGACAGTCAAGCGCGGCGACGTCTGTTCACATCGACCAGGACCGCTTCACCCTGGCCCTGCGCCAGGCCAAGGCCACCCTCGGCGAGCGCAGGAACCCTGGCCCAGGCCTCCCGCGAAAGCACAGCGCAACGCAAGCTGGGCAACCTGTGGCGGCCGAGCAACTGAGGAAGCAGTCCCGCGTGGCCGCGCCCGCTCGGCGTCAGCGAGGCACAGTGGCAGTCGATACCGCCCAGCTCAACCTCGACCGCTCGGTGGTACGCAGCCCGGTGGACGGTTACTGAACGACCGTGCGCCGCGTAACCACGAATTCGTCACCGCGGCCGCCCGGTGCTGTCGGTGGTCGACAGTGCTCGTACCACGTCGACGGTTACTTCGAAGAAACCAAGCTTGGCGGCATCCACCTCGGCGATGCCGTGGATATCCGCGTGATGGGGCGACAACACCCGCCTGCGCGGCCATGTGCAGAGCTTTGCCGCCGGCAATCGAAGACCGCGACCGCAGCAGCGGCGCCCAACTGCTGCCCAACGTCAACCCGGGTTCAGCTGGGTGCGCCTGGCCCAGCGTATTCCGGTGCGCATTGCATTGATGAAGTGCAGAGGACTTCCGCATGATCGCCGGGCGTACCGCCACGGTGTCGATCATCGAGGGCCAGCACCATGAAACAGCTCATCCTGGCTGGCCTGTGCCTGTCGCTGGGGGCCTCAGATGGTCGGCCCGACTATGAGGTGCCGAGACGCGGCGGTGACGCAGCGACCTTAATGCCCGCTGCGCCAGGATGCCGACAGCGTGGTTTCGGCGCCGGTGCCGAGGACTGGTGGCAGATGATCAAGGATCAACGGCTGAACGAGCTGGTGCGCCAGGCCCTGAGTGCCAATACCGAGCTGCGCGTAGCCGCGCCAAATCGCAAGGCCCGCGCCCAGGTCGAAGTGGCCGAGTCGCAAGGTGGCTTCAACGGCGGCGTCAACTGGGTGCCCAGCGCTTGCAGGAGTCTGGCGAAGCTTTCCTGCAGCTGAGAAGGTGCCGGTGGCCAACATTGGCGGCCATGCATCAGCGCTTCGTATCAGTCGACCTTGTGGGGCACGTTCAAGCTGAGTACCGAGGCTGCAAAGGCAATGCAGACGCGTGCAGCTGCTGCCGATACGCCCGACATCACCTTGGTGGCCGAGTGGTCAGGCGTATACCCAAGTGTGCTCGGCCAACGAGGAATACACATCGCCCGCAGTCGCTCGACTTGCAGGAGCAAAGCGTAAAGCTTAAACCAGCGCTTGCGTGATGCAGGTCGTGGCGATGAAACCCAGGTCACCCGGCTCGCAGACCCAGTTCAAGTCCTTGCGCGCCGAACTGCCGCGCTTCAAGGCCGAACGTGAAACGGCCTGTCACCTTGGCTGCGTTATTGGCCCAAACCGGTAGACAGTCTTGCGCCGGAACCGCCGATTGTGCCGAGCTGCCCGCACCTGAACAGTTGGTGCGGGGGCGACGTGCTGCGTTGCTCAAACGCCGGCCTGATGTGCGCCAGGCCGAACGCCAGCTGGGCCGCAGCAACTGCCTCTATCGGGGTTGCTAACGCGCGCTGTACCCGGACATCAGCATCGTGCCCAGGTGGGACACGATTGGTATTCTGGAAAACCTTGGTGAGCCGTCGACCAAACCGCTGGGGTTTCGGCCCGCAGATCAGCTGGAGCATCCCCACCAACGGCACACGCGCGCGCATCCGCATGGCAAGCCTCTACGCAAGCAGCCTTGGCGAATTTTCGACGGTGTGGTGCTGAACGCATCGCGAGACCCAGACTCGCCTGGCGCAGTACAGTGCCTGCTGGACCGGCGTGACGCACTGGCCGAGCAGAAGTGTCGGCCAAGGTGCGGCTGACCAGACGCACCGGTACTACCAGGCGGCGTGAGTCGTTTCTGGCGGACTTGCAGGCGACCCGCACCTATACTGACATGCGCGCGCCAACTGGCAGCGGCCGATAGCCAAGTGGCGTTTGGGCAAAATTGGTGTGTTCCTCGCCCTCCGGTGGCGGCTGGAAGGACACCTCAAAGCCTTGAGGCCCAATCGCCGGCAAGCTGAACTGGCCTAATGATTTTGGACACCTTCATCGGGCGCTATGATGGCGCCCAATTGGAGGCAAAATCAGTGCGTAAATCTTACTCAAGAGAATACAAAGTCCAAGCTGCCGAAATGGTGCTGGACGGTGGCCAGTCAGTCCCCGAAGTCTGCGCGCGCCTTGGCTTGGCCTACGGCGTTGCGTCGTTGGTTGAGCAAGGTGCGTGAAGAGCGAGCCGGCAAGGTTCCAGCTGGAGCCAAAGCGATCACTCCCGAGCAGCAACGAATTAGAACTTGAAGCGCTGGTTCGGCAAAAAGATCGGGATATCGAAATCCTAAAAAGGCCAGTGCTCTTCTGCTTCGGGACTCCAAAGATCGTTCTCGCTGATCAACGAGCTGAGTGAGCAATACCCTGTTATCGACTGCTGCCGCGTGCTTGGGGTCAAGCGCAGCAGCTTCTACGCGTGGCGCAAACGGCAAGGGCGTGAAAACCCGGCCAGGGATGCTCTGCGTCTGCTTGCGGTTAAGCATTTCAACGCGTCGCGAAGTGCCTCTGGTTCGCGAACGCTGGTGCAGGAATTGCGGCGTGAGAGGCCATGAAGTCGGGCGATTCAAGGTGCGCGCGTTGATGCGAGAAGCTGGCCTGAAATGCAAGCAGCGCAGGCCGCACCGGTATCGGTCATCGGGCGCGGAAGCACTGATCGCGGAGAATCAGCTGAAGCGTAATTTCAAAGTTTCGACAATCAATGAGGTTTGGTGTGGCGATGTGACTTACATTCAGGTTGGCAGGCGCTGGTTGTACCTGGCCGCCGTGATTGATCTTTATGCCCGCCGAGTAGTGGGTTGGGCGTTCTCGATGATTGCAGATGCCAATTGGCTTGTAACGCCTTGCGCATGGCAGCTGAGTCGCGAGGTAGGCCAGCGGGTGTAATGTTTCATTCAGACCAGGGCTGTCAGTACGCCAGCCATAAATTCAGAGCCACGCTCGATGAGTACAACTTGAACCAGAGCATGAGCCATCGAGGCCAATGCTGGATAACGCTGCCATGGAGCGGTTCTTCGGAGCGTTGAAGTCAGAATGGATGCCCGCAGGGGGCTACGAGACCGAAGCGCAGGCACGAGTAGATATCCAGGCTTATCTGATGCGCTACAACCTCAAGCGTCTCCACAGCTACAACGGCTATGAAACACCGGTAGCCATGGAGGAAAAGCTCAAGATAGCGGTATGAACCTTAACCGGTGTCCAAAATTACTTGACCAGTTCACGCCAGCTCCCACAGGGTGGACTGCCCCCAATAAGTTGGACAGTTTCAGCTAGCAGCCCTGCAGCATGAGCCCTGTATTTCAAGGCTCATGCCATTGAGCTTTAGCTTGATGCGGTCATGGTTGTAGTAGTGGATGTACTCATCCAGACCGGCTTTCAGTTCTTCAACGCTCTTGAAGCGTTGCGGGTAGAAAAATTCGGACTTAAGCGTACAAAAAAGCTCTCCATAGCCGCATTATCCAAGCAGTTTCCTTTGCGTGACATGCTCTGCTTCACCCCTTGCTCGGCCAGCTTGTGGCGGTACTGCGAGTGTTGGTAGTGCCAGCCTTGATCCGAGTGGAGTACCAGTTTCGGCTTGTTTTCCAGGCGCTTGAAGGCCTTGCCAGCATGTTGGTAACCAGCCCAAGGCATGGCCTGCTGGCCACTTCGTAGGCACAATTTCGGCGTTGTACAAGTCATCACGGGGGAGAGGTAGACTTTTTTCCTGAGCCACTTTGAACTCGGTCACATCGGTCACCCACTTCTGATTCGGGCGCTGCGCGATAAAGTTTCGCTCCAGCAGGTTGGGCGCGATGGGTGCCGACGACTCCCTTGTACGACCGATATTTTTTCGGCCGCACGAGTGAGCGAAGATCAAGCTCGATCATCAAACGCTCCACCACTTTTTGTTAACCAAGGTCCCGCCATTGCGGATCACGATCGCAACGCGCGGTAACCGTAAAGCCCTTTTTCCTCGTGATAGACACGCTGAATCATCTGCTTCAGAGCAGCATGCTTGTCAGGTTTGTCCTGCGCTTGAAGCTGGTAATAGAACGTACTGCGCGGCAGATCCGCAACTCCAGAACAGCGGCAAGGGAAACCTGTCCTTGAGCGCAGACACGATCAGGGTTTTTTGGGCTGCCTTCGCTCCTGCTTCTTCAACTCTTCCAGCTTTTTTAGGTAAGCGTTCTCCATGCGCAGCCATTCAAGCTCAGCCAGCAACTGGTCGCGGCTTTTATCGGTGTCATCAGAGGTTGTGGGTTTGATGGGGTAAGGCTTTTTCGACATGGCAGCAGGTTTTCTTCTCTTGGGAGCAGGCGAAGCCGGACTTCCACTGTAGTACTGCCGCGCCCAAATGCCTATCTGCGAAGACTGACCAAGACCAAAATGGGCGGCGGTCTGGCGCAAGGAAAGCTGATGCTTGTGCATGTACTCAAGGACTAAGCGCTTGTAGGTCGCACTGTACCGCTGGCCTGGTTTACGCAGACTGAACTGGCCATGTTTCTGGAAGCTGGAGACCCAGCGCCGCAGCAGGCTGAAGTCCACTGCAAGTCGCTGGGCTACTTTTCGGAAACCTTCACACCCTCCAGTAGGCATGAACGGCGGTAAGCTTGAATTGGTCTGAGTACTTGCTCATATGGACACCCCAAGAAATGGATTGGTGTCCAACTTCTTGGGGCAGTCCAGGGATCGCTTTAGGCTGACAGGTGTTTGCCACAAGGTATGCAGCGCTGTGAGATCGAGCGCCGCCCGCGCGGCGCAATCGCGAGCTGCGCTCGCTCTACGTTTGTTTCGGGCCAGTAACCCTGTGCCAGATGCGCGCGGCCGCCTTGTTCGTACGACGCGATTTTGAGGCATGCGCCAAGGCGTTCGCGCGCAAATCCACAGGAATAATTGGCCCGAAACAAACGTAGGAGCGAGCGCAGCTCGCGATGCGCCGCGCGGGCGGCGCTCGATCTCACAGGCGCTGCATACCTTGTGGCAAACACCTGTCAGCCCTAAGGCGATCCCTGTGGGGCTTGCCTGCGATAGGGCCCCCGCAGCAACATCTGGTCAGAGCCAATCGCATCCAATGCGGATAATCCCCAGCCCTCGCAACAAGACCCCGCCGCTTGGGGTTCATGACGACATACCGCGCCACATCCTGCACATCCTCCTCACGCCGCACGGCCCGGTCATGAAACCCCTTCTGCCAGAGCTGGCCGCTTCGCCCTCGATGCCTGTTGATCATCATGGTGCTACGGGACTTCACCCTGCGCATCAGCCGCTTCAGGCTGGCCGGCCCGAGCTCGACCAACCAGTGGAAATGGTCAGGCATCACCACCCAGGCAAGCGATCGGGCGCTACCTTCCTCTTCAGCCTGGCGGAACTCGGCCACCAGCAAGCGGGCTGAGCGAAAGTCATTGAAGATTGGGGCTCTTGCCAGGGTGGTGCTGGTAAGCAAATACAACCGACGGGTTTCCGAAAACCGGCCAAGCCGTAGCTGCTTTGAATGGGGACGATCCATGTTCCCTGCCTCTTGAGTAGTGGCTCAACAGGCTAGTGGGTAGGGGCCTACCCGCGGTGAATCATTTGGTACCCGGTGTTTCCTGTCGCATCGGTGCCTCCTTCATCGCCGGCAAGCCTGCTCCCAGGTACCGTGCCATCCGCGTGATCTTATTTGTACCAGGATTTTCATGAAATCCGCCCAGCACCCTTGAGTGAAGCAAAGTGGAAGTGAACAATGTTCTCTTTCGCATTCCCTTCGAGACTGGCCATGGAAAACCCGTTCCCGTCCGCTTGCCTGGCTGCCGGCTTTATTGCTCGGCACGGTGCTGGCGCTGTGCAGCGCTGCGGCACAGGCTGAAGCCCTGCCGAAGCTACCAAGGCCCTGCACCTGCTTGACTACATTGGTGCCGACTACCGCCAACCGTGAGTGACGGCAAGGTGGTCGACAGCGGCGAATACGACGAGCAGCGCGAGTTCGGCGCGGTACTGGCCGAACTGGTCAAAGGCCTGCCTGCAAATGCCGAGCACGCGGCACTGGAGCAGGGTGTGCACGCGCTGCGCCAGGCCATCGACCAGCGTCTGGACGGCCCAGCGGTATCCAGGCAGGCCCGGCAACTGGGCGCACGCCTTGCGGTGGCTTATGAGGTGAGCCAAGCCCGATATCACCCCGGACCCGGCCCGTGGTGCTGCCCTTTACGCACAAAAACTGTGCCATCTGCCACGGTGAAAGCGGCGCGGGCGATGGCCGGCAGGCGTCGGCCTGGAGCCCGCGCCGGCCAACCTGCGCGACGTCGCGCGCCTTGACCAGTTGAGCCTGTTCGACCTCTACAACACCCTCGCCCTGGGCATCGACGGCACCGAGATGCCGTCCTTTGCCGACCAGCTGGACGACCGCCAGCGCTGGGACGTGGCGGCCTACATCGCCAGCTTCACCGCCAAGCCGGAAGCCGGCAAAGGCGACAAAACCTGGAACATCGCCGACTGGCCCGCCAGACCCCGGCCGAAATCGCCGCCAACGAAGGCACAGCGGCCGTGGAGGCATTCCGGGCCCAGCGTGCCCAGCCGCCGCAGGTCAAGCGTGGCCCTGCGCAATTGCTCGAATACACCGCCAGTACGCTCGACAAAAGCCTGGCCGCTTACCGCGCAGGCGACCGCGACCAGCCTATGACCTGTCGGTTGCGGCCTATCTTGAGGGCTTCGAGCTAGTAGAAAGCTCGCTGGACAACATTGATACCCAGGCGCGCAAGGCCACTGAAAAGACGCTTATGGCTTACCGCCATCCTTGCAGGATGGCCTGCCCGTGGGCCAAGTCGAGCAGCGCCTGGGCGAAGCCAAGGTCAAGCTTGAGCAAGCGGCAAAGCTGCTGGGTAGCGACGGCCTGAGCTGGTCGCTGAGTTATGTCTCAGGCCTGCTGATTCTGTTGCGTGAAGGCCTTGAGGCGATTCTGGTGCTGGCGGCGATCCTGGCGTTCCTGCGCAACACCGGCCAGCAGTCAGCGGTACGCAGTGTCAACATTGGCTGGGGCCTGGCGCTGGTCGCCGCTTCGCTACCTGGCGCTGGCCGCCTAATGTGATCGATGTCGGTGGTGCCCAGCTTGAGTTGCTGGAGGGCTGCACGGCGCTGTTTGCGGCCGTGATGGTGCTGTGGCTTGGGTATGGATGCACGACCGACGCCACGCCGCTGCGTGGACGGACTACATCAAGAACAGCCTGGTCAGTGGTGGCGGGCGCTTTGGCTTCGCGGTGCTGGCGTTCTTCTCGGTGTACCGCGAGTTGTTCGAAGTGATCCTGTTCTATGAAACCTTGTGCTGCAGGCGGGCCCTGCCGGGCACCAAGGCGGTGCTGGCAGGCGGCGCCACGGCGCTGGTGCTGCTGGTGGGCCTGGCTTGGGTGATATTGCGCGGTTCGGCCAAGCTGCCCCTGACGCTGTTCTTCAGCATCAATGCGGCACTGCTGTGCACGTTGTCAGTGGTGTTTCGCCGGGCACGGCGTGAAGGCGCTGCAAGAAGCTGGGTGCTGGGCACGCGCCCGTAGCGTTCTTCGAGTTTGACTGGTTGGGGATTCATCCCGACGTCTACTCGCTGTCGGCGCAGGCGGTGGCGTTGCTGGCGATCATCTTGCTGTACGGGCGCTCGCGCCTGGCAGAGAAGCGCAGGGCAACTGCTAACTAAAACCTTGCGCCGTCCCCCTGTAGGAGCGGCCTTGTGTCGCGATCGGCCGCAAAGCGGCCCCAGGATTTCGGCAGCGCTGCACAAATTGTCGGGCCGCTCTGCGGCCCGACCGCGACACAAGGCCGCTCCTACACACTTGACCGCGAAGGGCACTCAGGCCGGCTGTGGCGCCTTGAGAATGTTCTGCAACAGCTGCACACTTCAACCGCGTCGTGACCCAGGCTGGTCAGGTAGCCGCCATCCGGTTGATCGGTCAGCCCCTTTTCATGCAGGCGCTGCGCAGCGGCGATCAGGGAGGGGGATGCAGTGCTGGTTATCTTGATGCCTTCCTGGCTGCTGTCGTGCTTGAACAGCGCGAGTACTTCCATTTCATCGATAAGATCGGGGGTAAAAGGCATGGTAACTCCTGACTTCCAGACGAGGATTACGGCACTTTCTACGGTGCCTGATCTTCGAGTGTAGCCGGGTTATTCGTCCTCGCCTTGATCCATCTCAGGTGGCAGCTCGGGCAGCGCACGCAGGGCGTTTTCGTACCACTCGCCGTTGAATCGCGCGGTCTTCTGCCAGCATGTTGTCAATCTCGTAGGCCAGCACATGGGCCATCACGTTGAGAATGTCTTCACGTTTCCAACCAACCAGCGTCAGCTTGTTGAAAGTGGCCTTGGCCGCCGGCGGCTCGCGCTTTCGATCTGGTTTTCGATGGCTTGGGTCAGCGTTGCCTCGGCGAAGGCTTCGTCGTCATTGTCGATGTCGGTGGGCTCGCTCATTGGCGGTACCCTGTGGTGGGATGCACAGTGTGCCACGCCTGTAGCGGCAATGCCGGGCATTGACGAGGCGCATGACGCTGGTCAGGAACAGGCTTACGGTCTATAAAAGCCGAGCCAACCCCTTACGGCCCGGAGGCTGTTACCTCATGCTCAAGCTTCATGGATTCTCGGTCAGCAACTACTACAACATGGTCAAGCTGGCGCTGCTGGAAAAAGGCCTGCCTTTCGAAGAGGTCACCTTCTACGGCGGCCAGGCGCCAAAGGCGCTGGAAGTGAGCCCGCGGGGCAAGGTGCCGGTGCTGGAAACCGAACACGGCTTTATCAGCGAAACCAGCGTGATCCTCGACTACATCGAGCAGACTCAGGGCGGCAAGGCGCTGCTGCCGGCCGACCCGTTCCAGCAGGCCAAGGTTCGCGAGTTGCTCAAGGAAATTGAACTGTACATCGAGCTGCCAGCCCGTACCTGCTACGCCGAGTCCTTCTTTGCATGGCGGTAGAGCCACTGGTCAAGGATAAGGCACGTACCGACCTGCTGGCCGGCTTCGCCACGCTCAAGCGTAACGGGCGCTTTGCGCCGTATGTAGCGGGTGAGCAACTGACGCTGGCAGACCTGATGTTCTGCTTCTCGTCGATCTGGCTTATGCGGTGGTTAAGAAGGTGCTGAACGTCGACCTGCTGGCGGACTTTCCGCAAGCCAAGGCGTTGCTCCAGCTGATGGGTGAGAACCCGCACATGGCGCGATCGTGGCAGACAAGGAGGCAGCGATGCCGGCCTTCATGGAGATGATTCGCAGCGGTAAGCGCTGAGCCTGCTGTTGAGCCCTTCGTGGGCACGCCCGCTCCTACTGTGGGAGCGGGCGTGCCCACGAACGAGGGCGAAGCCTCGCCTTGGGGCTTAGCGAGACGCCAACAGGGCTTTGCCACGAACACGGCAGCCCGCACCTGCGCCGGCGCCGTACCACAATATGGTCACGCGCATTCACCGACCCTTCCAAGGTCAGTACGGCAAACACATCCTGCTCGATCTGGTCGCTGAACTGGCGCAGTTCGTCCAGGCTCATCTCGGCCAGGTCTGCGGTATCCACCCCATACTTCACCGCATGGCCAACGATTTCGTGGCAGTCGCGGAACGGCAGGCCACGGCGTACCAGGTAGTCGGCCAGGTCGGTGCCGTGAGAAGCCAACGCAGCGCCGCTTCACGCATGATGGCGTGCTTGGGCTTGATCGCCGGATCATGTCGGCAAAGGCACGCAGCGAGTCGCGCAGGTATCGGCAGCGTCGAACAGCGGCTCCTTGTCTTCCTGGTTGTCCTTGTTGTAGGCCAGCGGCTGGCCTTTCATCAGGGTCAGCAGGCCGGTCAAGGCGCCGAACACGCGGCCGGTCTTGCCACGTACCAGCTCTGGCACGTCGGGGTTCTTTTTCTGCGGCATGATCGAGCTGCCGGTGCAGAAGCGGTCCGGCAGGTCGATGAACTGGAACTGCGCGCTGGTCCACAGCACCAGCTCTTCGGAGAAGCGCGAGAGGTGCATCATCGCCACGCTGGCTGCAGCGCAGAATTCGATGGCGAAGTCACGGTCCGAACGCCGTCCAGCGAGTTGCCGCCCACGGCCTCGAAGCCCAGCAGCTTGCAGGTCAGTTCGCGGTCGATCGGTAGGTGGTACCGGCCAGTGCGGCGCTGCCCAGCGGCATGCGGTTGGTGCGCTTGCGCAATCGACCAGGCGCTCGTAGTCGCGGCTGAGCATTTCGAACCAGGCCAGCAGGTGGTGGCCGAAGGTGACCGGCTGCGCGGTCTGCAGGTGGGTGAAGCCCGGCATGATGGTTTCGGCTTCGCGCTCGGCCTGCCCAGCAGGCCTGCTGCAGGCGGGTGATTTCGGCCAGGATAAGGTCGATTTCATCCGCGCAGCCACAAGCGGATATCGGTTGCCACCTGGTCGTTGCGGCTACGGCCGGTGTGCAGCTTCTTGCCGGTGATGCCAATGCGGTCGGTCAGGCGTGCCTCGATGTTCATGTGCACGTCTTCAAGGTCGACGCGCCAGTCGAAGTTGCCGGCCTCGATCTCGGCCTGGATGGTTTTCAAACCATCGATGATGGTGTCGCGCTCGCATCGCTGAGCACGCCGACTTGCGCCAGCATGGTGGCATGGGCGATCGAACCCATGATGTCGTGGCGGTACAGGCGCTTGTCGAAATCGACCGAGGCGGTGAAGCGGGCGACGAAGGCGTCGACGGGCTCACTGAAGCGGCCGCCCCAGGACTGATTGGTCTGTCGGTGCTCATGGATTCACTCATTGCAGGCGTGAACGAAAAGTGGCGCCGATAATAACAGGGTTGGGACGGCTGCCGCAGGGCGCCGGTCGACAGAAATGCCCGGAAAATGGCAGTGAATCATTTGAAGGAATGAACGCAGTGTTCCACGGACCGTCTACAGTTGGACAGAAGACTGGCAGTGAAATCTGCCGTCCGAGTGAATCTTTGGCCATCGCACCGGTCTAGAGCGTGACCGCAGTGTCGCTCGAACCAACACCTGTCTACGCATACCTGTGCGAGACTCAATTCAGGAATCCAGCGCAATTATGAATGTCCTGATCGTTGATGACGAACCCCAAGGCCGTGACCGCCTTAGCCGGCTGCTCGGCGAACTGGAGGTTACACCGTGTTGGAGCCCAGCGCTACCAACGGGGAAGAGGCCCTGACCCTGATCGACAGCCTCAAGCCCGACGTGGTGCTGCTGGACATCGCCATGCCAGGCCTGGACGGCTTGCAGGTCGCGGCCCGCCTGTGCGAGCGCGAGGCGCCGCCAGCGGTGGTGTTTTGCACCGGGGATGACCAATACAGTGCCGGAGGCATTCAAGGACAGTACCCTCAGCCATGTCGCCAAACCTGTTCACCGCCTCAGGCCCTGCGGGATGCACTGCGCAAGGCCGATAAACCCAACCGGGCGCAACTGGCGGCACTGACGCGGCCGGCCAATGAAGCGGTGGCCCGGCGCAGTCATATCAGCGCCGCACCGCAAAGGTATCGAGCTGATTCCGTTGGACCAGGTGGTCTACTTCATTGCCGACCACAAGTACGTGACCTTGCGCCACGACGGTGGGGAAGTACTGCTCGACGAGCCGCTCAAGGCGCTGGAAGACGAGTTGGCGACCGCTTTGTAACGTATTCACCGCAATGCCTTGGTTGCCCGGGAACGCATCGAACGCCTTCAGCGCACGCCCCTGGGCCACTTCCAACTGTTCCTCAAAGGCCTGAACGGCGATGCCTTACCGTAAGCCGGCGTCATGTGGCCGGTGTGCGCAAGATGATGCAGGCCCTCTGACCGGTGCCCGCATGGCAAGGGCTGGGCCTTGCTGGCCGGCAGGTCGGCCCACCGTCAGGGTGCAGGGCAACCCTGAAGGGGCCCTTAGCTGATCCACATCTGCTAGCGATCCTTGCGATGCTGTTATGATCCACGCATTCTCTGGATCGGGGCGTTTCATGTCCACTCGCGAAAATCCGCATTGCCACCGTAAAAGCGCCTTGGCCCTGTGGCAGGCCGAATACGTCAAAGCCCGCCTCGAGCAGGCCCACCCTGAGCTGCGGGTGACCCTGGTGCCCATGGTCAGCCGCGGGGACAAGCTGCTCGACGCGCCGCTGGCAAAAAATCGGTGGCAAGGGTTGTTCGTCAAGGAGCTGGAAACCGCCCTGCTGGACAACGAAGCCGACATCGCCGTGCATTCGATGAAGGATGTGCCATGGACTTCCCCGAGGGGCTGGGCCTGTACTGCATCTGCGAGCGGGAAGACCCGCGTGACGCCTTTTGTCTCCAACCATTTTGCCAGCCTTGAAGCGTTGCCTGCCGGCAGCGTGGTCGGCACCTCCAGCCTGCGCCGCCAGGCCCAACTGCTGGCGCGTCGCCCCGACCTGCAGATCCGCTTCCTGCGCGGCAACGTCAACACTCGCCTGGCAAGCTCGACGCCGGCGAATACGACGCCATCATCCTCGCGGCCGCCGGCCTTATCCGCCTCGGTTTTCGAAGACCGTATACCGCCACCATCAGTGTCGACGACAGCCTGCCTGCCGGTGGCCAGGGGGCGGTAGGCATCGAGTGCCGTAGCGCCGACCAAGCGATCCATGCCTTGCTGGCGCCGCTGCACCACCGTGACACGGGCTGACCGGGTGGTGGCCGAACGTGCCATGAACAAACGCCAATGAACGGCGGTTGTCAGGTGCCGATCGCTTGCTACGCGGTGCTGGAAGGCGACCAACTGTGGTTGCGCGGCCTGGTCGGCCAACCGAGTGGCGGCACCCTGCTGGTGGCCGATGCCCGGCCCCCCGTGCAACTGCCGAGGCCCTTGGTGTAGAGGTCGCCGAACATCTGCTGGGGCAGGGTGCGGAGGCCCATCCTCAAAGAGGTCTATGGCGAGGCCGGCCACCGTGAGCCAATGGCGCTGTTGCTGAACCGGCCTGCCGAGGACTGTGCGGCGCTGGCGCAAAGCCTGGCGGCAGCGGGGGTGCCAGCCACTGCCTGTTGCTGGAGATCGAACCCGTGCAAATCCAGGCTGGGCAGCGCGCGTTGCTGCAGGGCCTTGGTGGCTACCAGGCGATCATCGTGTCAGCAAGCCAGCTGCACGGCTGTTGCTGGAACAGTTGCCAACGCCAGCCTGCAGCCGCCCGTTCAAGGCTGGTTCACCGTAGGCGAGGCCACTGCCGCAGTGTTGCAGCAGGCGGGTCTGAGGGGAGTGCCCGCCGCGTGGCGACGACAGCGAAGCACTGCTGATGCTGCCGGCACTGCGCCCAGGCGGTTGCCGTGCCAGCAGCGCGAGTATTGATCGTCGCGGCGTTGGAGGTCGCGAACTGCTGGCAGAGCGTCTTGCAGAGCAAGGTGCTAGTGTCGATTATCTGGAACTGTATCGTCGCTGCCTGCCGGTTTACCCCACAGGCACGCTGATGCGCCGCATCGAAGCGGAACGCCTCAATGCCTGGTGTCAGCAGTGGGCAGGGTTTGGAACATTTGCAGCAACTGGCTGGCGCAGATTGGCCACAGCTGGCCCGGTTGCCGTTGTTCGTGCCGAGCCCGCGGGTAGCCGGGCAGGCCAGGGCCGCTGGGGCCCAACAGTTGTGGATTGCCGTGGCGCAGTGCCCGGCCTTGCTGGCAGCTGTGCAGTCTTGCACTGCACCTGCCTCTTAAGGCGCTAAGCTGAACGCGATGCGCCCCCATGCAAAGGATGGATACGTGAGCGAGACTGTCTTGTCCAATAACGATCAGCCGTCGGCGCAAACGCCGGCGGATCCCGTTACCACCCGCCTGCAAGCGCTCCGGCAATGGCCTTGCTGCGCTGCCTTGCTGCTCGGCGCGGCCGGGTGGCGGTAGGTGGCTGGGGTGCCTGGCAGGTGCGTCAACTGCAAGGCAGCGAGTTCGACCAGGGCCAGCACATCGAGCGCTTAACCAGCGCGCCAGGCTTGCAACAGCGTGAGCAGCAGATCAGTGCGCAACTGGCCAGCCTGCAGCCGCCAGCGAACTGGAAGACCGCCGCGACTGGTAGCGCAATTGCAGGGCGACCAGCAGCGCCTCAGTCAGCGCCTGGAAACCGTGCTCGGCGAAAGCCGCAAGAGTGGCGCCTGGCAGAAGCCGAGCACCTGCTGCGCCTTGCTACCCTGCGCCTGTCGGCCTTGCAGGACATCACCAGCGCCAAGGCCTGGTCGAAGGTGCCGACGAGATCCTGCGCGAGCAGAGCGACCCAGGTGCCTTTGCCGCTCGCGAGCAACTGAACCGCAGCCTGGCCACGCTCAACAGCACCCAGCAACCAGACCGCAACGGGCCTGTTCCTGAAGCTGGCTGCGCAGCGTGACTTGGTCCAGCAACTGAGCGCGCAGTCGCCGGAGTTCGACAGCAATGCCGATGCCCTCGGCGCCTTGACCGCCGATGGCGACGGTGTCAGCCGCCTGTCGCAGTGGTGGGCGGAAATCTCCAAGTTATTCCAGGTTGACTTCAATGCCGACGAAAAACGTGCGCCCATTGCTGGCCGGGCAGCAACTCAACCATTGCGCTGGCATTGAGCCTGACATCGAGCAGGCCCAGTGGGCGGCGCTCAATGGCGACGCGAAGGTCTATACCCAGGCGCTGGATGATGCCCGCAGCGTGCTGCTGGCCAACTTCAATGCCGACAACCCGCAAAGCAAGGCCATGCTCGACAGCCTGAATGCCTTGGCCGAGCAGCCAGTGTCGGTGGTCACCCTGACCTCAGCGAAAGCCTGGCAGCCGTGCAGGCCTACATTCAGCGCCGCCATCTGCCGGCCGAGGCCGAGGGGGCAAGCCATGAAGCGAGTCTACCTGCTGGCCGTACTGGCCATCGTGGTCGCTGCTGCGCTGGGTGTCGCCGTCGCCAAGCACAGCGGTTACGTACTGGTTTCCTACGGTGGTTTCCGTTATCAATCGGGGCTGTGGGCGGCGCTGGGTGGCTGCTGGCGGTCGTTCTGGTGTTGTGGTTGCTGCGCTACTGGTGGGGCTGTTGCTGACCTCCAGCGGCGTGGTCAACCCTTGGTCGCGGCGCAACCGCCGCCGGCGTATTCGCCTGGCAATCGAACAGGCCAGCTGGACCTGGCCGAGGGTCGCTGGGCCAGCGCCCAGCGCCATTTGCACCGGTGCCGCGGAGGCCGAGCGCCACCCCCTGCTGTACTACCTCGGTGCAGCGCGTGCCGCCAACGAGCAAGGTCGCAGCCAAGACAGCGACAACTTGCTGGAGCGTGCCCTGGAGCGCCAGCCACAGGCAGAACTGGCCATTGCCGACCCATGCCCAACTGCAGATGGACCGGGGTGAAAGCGATGGCGCGCTGGAGACCTTGCTGCCATGCAGGAGCGCACCCGCACAACAGCCAGGTCCTGCGGCTGTTGCAGCGCCTGTACCTGGAGCGCGGTGACTGGTCCGCCTGATTCGCCTGTTGCCCGACCTGCGCAAGGGCAAGGTTCTACCGGCCGCCGAGCTTGCTGCCCTCGAGCAGCGCGCCTGGGGCCAGAACCTGAGCCTGGCCACAACCCGTGGCGAGGACGCGCAAAGTGCACGGCAGGCCCTGGAGCGCGCCTGGCAGCAACTGACTGCCGCCCAGCGTCAGGAGCCGCAACTCGTGCTGGCCTACGCTGAACAGCTACGCCAGGTAGGTGCGAGAGTGATGCCGAACAGGCATTGCGCACGGCTCTCAAGCGGAACTACGAAAGCCATCTGGCTCGCCTGTATGGCCTGGTGCGTGCGATGACCGGTACGCCAGTTGCAAACCGCCGAAGGCTGGCTCAAAGACCACCCGCAAGATGCCAGCCTGTTGCTCACCCTTGGCCGCCTCAGCCTGCAGAACCGTCTGTGGGCAAGGCACGCGATTACCCTCGAAAGCAGCCTGCGCAATGGAGCGCAACCCCGAGGCTTGCGCCGAACTGGCGCGCCTGCTCGCCGGCCTGGGTGAGACGGAGCGCAGCAACCAACTGTCCAGGAGGCCTTGGCCTGCTCGACGAACGCCTGCTGGCGTTGCCGCTGCCAGAAGGCGTACGCGCCTGACCTACCGCAAAGCCCGCGGCAAGGCGCGGGCTTTGGGGCTGGTGATTTATCTTCCGTTGCATGCTGAATATGCATTCCCAGTCCTCAGTCGCCTCCTATCGAATAGACGGAAATTTCTACGCGTTTCAGCGACTTGTCGTTGCTGTAGCGCCTTGAAACAAAGCCCGTCTTTCCTCTACCGTTCCAGGCCACACTCTCATCCCGGACCTTCACCACCCATGCTGCTGGCCCGTTTGCGCACCTTGTTTCTTCCTGCTTGCCTGGCCGCACTGGCGGTGCTGGCTGCGTCCTTTCAGTTGGATAACATGCTTGGCTGGTGCCATGCCGTTGCGCTTGAGCCAGCGGTTGCTGCTAGCCCTGTATGCCCTGCTGAGCCTGGCGAGCGTGCTGCAGGCACCGCGTGCACGTGGCCTGCGGCGTTACGCATGGGCGACGTTGGCCTGCTCACTGGGCGGGCGGCCCTGGCCGCGCCGGCAGGTCTGGCTGCAGGGTGCTGAAAGGGTTGTAGATGCATGCCCGCTGCCGATCGGGCGTGTGTTCGAGCAGGGTTGGGTGGAGGCGGCCCGGCAACTGCTATTCGGCGGCCCGGAGTGCAGCGCGCTGAGCTGGAGTTTTCTCGACCTGACCGTTCCCGAGTGGAGCCTGTTGGCTTTCCTGCTGCTGGCGGCGCTGCCCCGAGCTGCCTGCTGGCGTATCGTTTCCGCACCCTGGCAGGCGCTTGACCTGGCGCAAGGTTGGGTCATCAGAATGACCAATGGCCATGTAACACGGTATTAAACACTTGTATGAAGTTTGTCCACTGCGTACCTGAAGGGCAACACGTGCGGGAATAATCTCGCAGCACGGATACTCAAAACACAACTGCTCGATGCCGTCCTGCTGATATCACCTTTGTGCGCGCCTTCGCACGCGAGGTGCAGCGGCATCTACCCAGAAGGGAAGAGATCGCCATGCTCGATAGTTGTCAGAACGCTCAGGAACGCTGGGGTGGGGTTCACGAACTTATTGATCGTTGCTTAAGGCGCGCGAGGAGTTGGTGCATTCTTTCCGCGCGTTGCGCGCCCAAGAGCTGGCCTTCGCCGACAAGGATACGAACGGGATTCTGTGGTCTGCTCGTGGACTACTGTTCGGCGTGCACTTCGAGGTCTGCGAGCAGCTGGTCAGGGAAGCCAAGCTTTCGGTGACGAGAAGGCACTGAAGCTGGCCGAAGAGATCAACCCACGCATCAATGACATCACGCAGATCGCGTTGGCTTTCAACGACCATTGTGCGAAAGCTGAGTGCAAGGACACAGAGCGCTTTGCCGAAAAACTGGGCAAGCTCGGTGGCTTGCTGCATGAGCGCTTCGAACTGGAAGACTGCCTGATTGAAGTGCTGCACAACGCGCACAAGGAAGAGGGCGCGGTACAGGCCTGATGGTTGGCGTCAGTCGCCAACCCCAGCAGTTCGATCTCGAATACCAAGGGGGTATAGGGTGGAATCAAGTCGCCTGCGCCCGGCCCCATAGGCTTGTGCGGATGGAATGACAAGGCGCCACTTGGCGCCGACGTGCATCTGCGGCAACGCTACCTGCCACCCTCGATCACCGAACCCAGGCTGAACCACTGTGGCGTCTGGTTCTGGTCGAATACCGAGCCGTCCGGCAACCTGCCTACGTAGCGCACCTGCACTTTGCCACCGGCTTTCGGCTGCGCGCCACTTCCTGCCTGCAGCTCGTTGTAAAGCACGCCCTCTGGCAACTCATGCACGCCAAAACGCCCCCGCTCATTGGCCATGAAGCGTTTTTTCCGCCGCTTGCTGCTTTTGCGCCTGGTCATCGCTTTCCTGTGCATCATGCTGCTGCAGCACGGCCTGCATGCGTGCCTTGTCGAGCTTCAGCGGCTGCCCTTGGTAGGCCTGGCGCAAGCCATCGACCAAGGCATCCAGTTGCAGGCCCGGCATGTCCTGGCGCAGCCGCTCGCCCAGGCTGGCCCAAGGCTGTAGGCGAGATCGCGTTCATCACTGTCGGCCAGGGCGAGGGGCGCCAGCAGGCATAAACCTAAAACAAGAAATCGAGGCATGGTCAGTTTCTGCGCCAATGAGCGTGGAAGTATGCCAGTGTTGAATAGGTGTATTGGCTTTTTCGCGGCTTTGCGTGGGCGCGGCTTTGAGTCGCAACAGGGCAGCGGCGCGCAAGGCTTTGTCCAGCATCTACACTTACCCGCAGCTGCAAGCTTACAACGTTGCCCAGGCATGCAACGCGGCGTAACTATTACGGTCAACATGCCCTAGCGGCGGTAGCAGCAGAAGCATAGTATGAGCCGCACTCTCGTCAGCCAGGAGGTAAACCATGTCGGCCAAAAAGAAGCCAGTAAGTACGCCGTTACACCTGCTCCAGCAACTTTCGGGTAGCTTGCTCGAACATTTGGAAGAAGCCTGCTCGCAAAGCGCTGGCTGATGCGGAAAAACTGCTGGCAAGTTGGAAAAGCAGGTGGCAAAGCGCAGGAAAAACTGCACAACGCTCGCTTGAAACTGCAAGGTGCAGCCAAGGCCGGTAAAGCCAAGGCACAGACCAAAGCGCAAAAAGCCAGCGCTGAACTTGAAGAACTGCTGGACTCCTCAAGGAGCGTCAAACCCAGACGCGCGCCTACATTCAGCAACTCAAGCGCGATGCCCAAGACAGCATCAAGTTGGCCCAAGGTGTAGGCAAAGTGCGTGAAGCCGCGACCAAGGCCCTTGACCAGCGTGCAGCCAAACGGCCAAGCCAGCTGTTGCAAACCGGCGACCAAGCCAGCCGGTCGAGCCACTACCGCAGCCAAGCCAGCAGCTAAAGCCACCGCCGCCGCAAAACCTGCGCCCAAGCCAGCCGCCAAGGCCACTGCTGCCGCGAAACCTGCGGCCAAGCCAGCCGCCAAGGCCACTGCTGCCGCGAAACCTGCGCCAAGCCAGCCGCAAGGCCACTGCCGCCGCTAAACCTGCGGCCAAGCCAGCCGCCAAGGCCACTGCCGCCGCAAAACCTGCGCCCAGCCGGCCGCCAAGGCCACTGCCGCCGCAAAACCTGCGTCCAGCCAGCCGCCAAGGCCACTGCCGCCGCAAAACCCGCAGCCAAGCCAGCCGCCAAAGCAACAGCCGCCGCTAAACCTGCGGCAAGCCAGCTGCAGCCAAGGCGCCAGCACGTACCGCGGCGAAACCGGCTGCCAAGCCTGCCGCCAGCAAGCCAGCCGCTGCCAAACCGGCTACACCTGCCCCCAGCACTCCGGCCGCTGATGCCAACTCGGCCACTTCGGTAGCGCCATCGGCGCCGGCCAGCACGCCTGCTCAGGCAACCGTCTTCGGCGTCCTGAAGCGCTGCAGCCGCGGCGCGTAGCTGCAGCAACGCGTCATGTTGTCGGCCCTGGTCCGGCACCAGCCGGCCAGCCAGTCGCCCGTGGGCTCAGCAGAGTCCGCGGCCACTGCTGGCACGTTCTTGCAAGCGTTCCAGCAACGCTCTTTCTGCCTGTAATTCCAACCCTTTCACTTGCTCGCGCACAAGTGCCAGCCGGCTATCCAGCTGTGCTGCCGCGCGCCATTGCTGGCGCAGGTCGCGTAGCGGGGTGACCACTGTCCGTTGCCAGGGGTCGGCAATGCCGTGCAATGCCTGCGCGCGCTGGTCCGTCACGGCAACCCCACGCGCCTGCAACCACGTGGCGCACAGCAGCAGGCAGACATCGCCACCCAGTGTTTGCAGTTCAAGGCAGGCGGCTTCTACGCCAGGCCTGGCGTACAAGGCCAGGGCGTGATTCCACAGGTCGGTGTGCATGGTTCCACTCGCGCTATGGGCCGAGGAAGCTGGTAGACTCCGCGACCATCATGATCAGGACTATCCAACCTCACTTTACAGCGTGGTCCGCAGCGCTTGCTAGAAGGCGCCGAGATGACCCTGCACGCCGGTCACAAGGCCGGTCTTATTGCGCCAACGGTGCCGGCAAATCCAGCCTGTTCGCCTTGCTGCGCGGTGAGCTGTCGCCCGATGCCGGCGACTGCCAGCTGCCCGGCGACTGGCGCATCGCCCACATGCGCCAGGAGGTTGATACCCTCGATCGCCTGGCCGTGGACTATGTGCTCGACGGTGACGTGCGCCTGCGCAAGGTCCAGGCCGAATTGGCGGCTGCCGAGCAAGCGCACGACGGCACCGCCCTGGCGCGCCTGCACAGTGAGCTGGAAAGCGCTGACGGCTACACCGCCGACGCTCGCGCCCGCAAGCTGCTGGCCGGCCTGGCTTTACAACGAGCAGATGGACCGCCGAGTCGGTGACTTCTCTGGCGGCTGGCGTATGCGCCTCAACCTGGCCCAGGCGCTGATGTGCCCGTCCGACCTGCTGCTGCTCGACGAGCCCACCAACCACCTGGACCTCGACGCCATTCTGTGGCTGGAAGACTGGCTCAAGGGCTACCCTGGCACGCTGCTGCTGATTTCCCACGATCGTGACTTCCTCGATGCGTGGTCGACCATGTGCTGCATGTAGAGCAGCGCAAGCTGAACCTCTACAAGGGCGGCTATACCGCCTTCGAGCGCACCCGTGCCGAACGCCTGGCGCAACAGCAACAGGCCTACGAGAAGCAGCAGGCGCAGCGCGCACATGGAAAAGTACATCGCCCGCTTCAAGGCCCAGGCCACCAAGGCGCGCCAGGCGCAGAGCCGGATCAAGGCCCTGGAGCGCATGGAGGAGCTGTCGGCGGCGCACGTCGATTCGCCATTTGACTTCGTCTTCCGCGAGTCGCAGAAAATCTCCAGCCCGCTGTTGAGCATGTCCGAAGGCCGCCTGGGGTATGGCGACAAAGCCATCCTCGACAAGGTCAAGCTGCAACTCACCCGGGCGCGCGTATTGCCTGCTCGGCCGAATGGCGCAGGCAAGTCGACGCTGATCAAGAACCTTGCCGTGAGCTGGCGCCGTTGTCCGGCCGGCTGTCCGCGGCGAGAACCTGGCCGTGTTATTTTTGCCCAGCACCAGCTGACTCGCTGGACGACAAGGCCAGCCCGCTGCTGCACTTGCAGCGCATTGCCCCCGCCGAGCGCGAGCAGACCCTGCGCGACTTCCTGGGAGGCTTCGATTTCCATGGCGCCCGTTGCGACGAGCCGGTGGTGAACTTCTCCGGTGGCGAGAAGGCACGGCTGGCGCTGGCGCTGATCGCCTGGGAACGGCCGAACCTGCTGCTGCTCGACGAACCCACCAACCACCTCGACCTGGAAATGCGCCTGGCGCTGACCATGGCCTTGCAGGAGTTCGCCGGCGCCGTGGTAGTGGTATCCCACGACCGTCACCTGCTCAAGAGCACCACCGACGACTTCCTGCTGGTCGCTGACGGCAAGGTCGACACCTTCGACGGTGACCTGGACGACTACAGCCGTTGGCTGGTCGAGTATCGCCAGCGCAGCGCGCCGGCCAGTACTGCACCGGTCAACCCGGACAAGACCGACAAGAAAGCCCAGCGCCAGGCCGCGCGGCCTTGCGCCAGCAATTGGCCCCGCACAAGAAGGCCGCTGACAAGTTGGAAGCCGAGCTCAATCAGGTGCACGCGCAGTTGGCCGAAATCGAGACGGCGCTGGGCGACGCTGGGCTTTACGACGCGGCGCGCAAGGACCAATTGCGTGACCTGCTGGCGCGCCAGACCAAGCTCAAGCAACGTGAAGGGGAGCTGGAAGAGGGCTGGATGGAAGCACTGGAAACCCTCGAAAGCATGCAAGCCGAGCTTGAGGCGCTGTCCTGATGGAGAGCTGCGTGGGTTGCTGCCTGGGCAGTGGATGGACACCTTATGGCTGGGCTTGCAGATCCTCCTTATCCTGGCGGTGGCTTTTGTCCTGCAGCGCATCGTGGCCCGTGGCCTCAGCCGCCTGGGCCAGCGCTACCCCTTGCCACCGGAGTTGCTGGTGCCCGTGCGCGGTGGCCTGCGCTGGTTGATCATGGGCAGCGCGCTGCTGTTCGTGCTGGAGCGCCTGGGGGTTTCGGCAACGGTGCTGTGGACGGCCCTGTCCGGTTTCGTGGCGGTGGCGGCGGTGGCGTTCTTCGCCATGTGGAGCGTACTGTCCAACCTGCTGTGCGCGGTGCTGATCTTCACGTCGGGCCGTTTCGTATTGGTGATGTGGTCGAGCTGGTCGACACCCTCGACAAGCCGGGCGTAAAGGGCCGGGTAATCGCCATCAACCTGCTGTTCACTACCCTCCTGGAAGTGCCCGAGGCGGGCGGGGCATTGGTGCAGGTGCCGAACAGCCAGTTCTTCCAGAAGTCGGTGCGGCGCTGGCGCGGGCCGAAGTGCAGGCCATGCACAAGGACGTGTTGCTCGAGGCGGACTGACATGGCCCGCATAAGCACGCTGAATTCTGCAAAATTTGCTGGTCATATTTTCACCAACACCTTAGCTTAATCTTTTGCAACATTAGTGCGAGCGAGGTGTGTGATGTCGATGGAAGTATGGTTGGGCTTTTTTGCCGCCTGCTGGTGATCAGCCTTTCCCCTGGCGCCGGGGCGATTGCCTCGATGTCCAGTGGCCTGCAATACGGCTTCTGGCGCGGTTACTGGAATGCCCTGGGCCTGCAACTGGGCCTGATTTTGCAAATCGCCATCATCGCCGCCGGCGTGGGCGCCGTGTTGGCCGCCTCGGCCACGGCGTTCCAGTTCATCAAGTGGTTTGGCGTCGCTTACCTCGTTTACCTGGCGTACAAGCAATGGCGTGCGCTGCCAATGGACATGACCGATGAGTCGGGCGTGCGCCCCATCGGCAGGCCGTTGAGCCTGATGTTCCGCGGTTTCCTGGTCAACGTCAGCAACCCCAAGGCGCTGGTGTTCATGCTTGCGGTGCTGCCGCAGTTCATCAACCCGCATGCACCGCTGCTGCCGCAGTATGTGGCAATCACCCTGACCATGGTCAGTGTCGACCTGTTGGTAATGGCGGGCTACACACCGGCTTGGCCGCACGGGTATTACGCCTGTTGCGTACTCCCAGGCAGCAGAAGCGCTTGAACCGCACGTTTGCCGGTTGTTCATTGGTGCGGCGGCGTTCCTGGCGACCTTGCGCCGCGCACCGTCTGACAGGCGCGCTGCGATAAATGCAGGTTCGATCGAGTCTTGTCCGTCGGGGTGCTGTCTATCAGGGGGCGGATGATCACGATCATCCGTTTCACATGAGCATGGAGCCGAACTTGCAACTGGTGCTCTCAACCCATGCCGGCCGGCAGCTTCGATGCACGCCCCGGCACCGAGGAGGAAACATGGACAAGCCGATTCATCCTTTGTCGGAAATCTTCAAACAGTTGGGCTGTCTGACGACCCGGTCGAAATCGACCGCTTTATCACGACACACTCACCGCTCGAGGACGATGTCAAACTGGTCGATGCGCCTTTCTGGAGCGATTCGCAGCGCGCGTTCCTGAAAGAAAAATACATCGCCGATGACGACTGGATCCGATGATCGACCAACTCAACGAGCGCTTCACCCCAGAAAAAATAAAGCGCGAGCGGCACCTGACGAGTGAATGGCCGTTGCTATGCTCAGGAAAACAATCGGGATAGCGCGATGAAGATCCCTACGTATCAGGTTTCTGTGGCTCCGTTTCCATCCTGGCATTCTGACGGCCAGCTACTTCTACGGCATCAGGCAGGCGCATCAACTGAACCAGGCGGTGCAGTTCCTCTACGCCGCCGCCGCCGTCACCGTGGCTGTCGCCGTGGTGGCGCTGGCCTGGGTCGCCTGGCAGCAGTTGCACCTGAACAAGCGCGAAGTGATACAGGGGCGCACGTTGCTGACGATCTGGAACACCAAAGTTGCGCTACGCCGCGTCGAAACGGTCTTCGATCGTTATTTCTGGGGCAGCTACTGGCATTCGGGGCGCACTTTCGAAGAGGTCATGGCGAACTCAAGGCACCCCGCTGGAGCAAAGCCTTGATGCGCTGAAGCGCCAGTGCCGGGTGCTCGACCGCGAGATCCACGACCACCATCATCATTGGCTGGCCAACGCCCGCGACCTGTCCAGCGTGGCCCAGGCCATGGCCCGCGAGCGCTACCAGCTGGACCTGGGCGAACCCACGCAAAGCGGGCATGGCAATACCGCTGTGCTCAATCGCGACCTCGAAGTGCTGGTCTACACCTGGTCGCGCGCCTGCGCAGTTTTGACCACCAACTGGACGAACTGGAGCGCGGCTATCACTGAAAGCGCTTATTCGCCGCGGATGTATTGCTCCAGCTGCTTGATCAGGCTGGCTTGCTCGCAATGGTTCCTTCACCAGTCGCCGATCGACAACAGCCCTAGCAGCTCGCCATTGCTCACGACCGGCAAGTGGCGCAGGTGACGGTCGGTCATCAGGTTCATGCAGTACTCGAGGTTCTCCTGGGCTCGACCGTGACCACTGGTGCACTCATGATTTCCCGTACCGGGTGGCGGCAGAAGACGGCCTTGAGCACCAGCTTGCGTGCATAGTCGCGCACTGACGATACCCACCACCTGCTTGCCCTCGACTACCGGCAGTGCACCGATGTTTTTCTCCGCCAGCATTTTCAGGGCGTCGAGCACCGAGTCATCCGGGCCGATGGTATACACGGTCTGGTGCTGGGACTTGGTCTTGAGGATTTGTTCGACGGTCTTCATACGGGCCTCTGCGGGTGGAAAAGCGCTGTCTCGGTGTAACTAAAGCATCCGGTACGGCGCTCTGCACGGCAATGCAGGAAACGGCATGGAGTCGATTGAAAAACGTCATCGGTGTTCGCCTATGCGGGCCTCTTCGCGGCTAAAGCCGCTCCCACAGGTGTGTCATTGGCCTCAGAGCCTGTGATGCACCCTATGGGAGCGGCTTTACCGGTGCAGCCGATCAGAGCTTCGGCATTTGCCCCGATCCGCGCGACCATTTCGCTGACGACCTGCAGGTCCAGCATGAACTGCTCTAAACTCTGAACTCGTTGTCGTTGTGCCCGGTGTACTTCACGTCTGGCATGGCCAGGCCGAACTGCACGCCGTGGGGCAGGTCGTGTACCGACGTGGCACCCGCCGAGGTGCCGAACTCATGCTTCATGCCCAGGTTCTCGCTGGCCACTGCCAGCAGAGCCTTCACCCACTCGCCCTCGGGGTTGCGATACATCGGTTCGTCCAGGCTGTATCGAAGGCTACCGAGTGCGGCTCTGCCGGGTCCATTTGTCCAGTCTGGTGGCCAGTTCGTCCTTGATCGTGGCAAGCGGCTTGCCCTTGGGAATGCGCAGGTTCACCGCCAGTTTCAAGCCTTTTCGTCCACCCTACATAGGTCAACGACGCGGTCAGCGGGCCCATGAACGGGTCTTTGAAGGCCACGCCCAGCTTGTTGCCCAAGTAGTCCAGGCCCAGTTGTCGGCAGCGTAGCGGGCGGCGTCGGTGAATTGGTGTGCTTGAGCGGTACCTGCTGGCCCAGGCCCAAGAAGTCGAGCATGCGCGCAACCGGGTTTACCCCGGACTCCGGCTCCGAGGAATGCGCGAAACCCCGGTTACTGTCAGCACCACCTGCTTGCCGTCGGCCTTGGCGTCGATGCTGAAGTCACCACCGTGCTGCTTTACATACCCGGCGCCGGCTCGCTGCAGTTGGTTGCGAGTGCTGCCGGTTTCGGTGGCCAGGGTTGCGACCGAGGTGGTGGGGATCTGGTTGTGGCCAGCCCGCCTGTCAGTTGATGATTTCAGCACCTTCACCCGTGGCCGGGCGTTTGCGAAGCTGGCCATGATCGTACCGTAGCCCTTTCGGCAATGACCACCGGGTAGCCGCCATCCAGCGCCAGGTGTAATCAGGCGTAGGGTGCGCTCGAATAATAGGGATCGCATCCCCACTGGTTTCTTCCGTCGTGTCGATCAGCAGCTTGAATTGCCGGGCCAGTGGCAGGTTCTCGTCCTTGGCCACTTTCAACGCATACATCGCGACAACGATGCCGTTCTTGTCGTCTTCGGTGCCGCGGCCATACATGCGGTCGCCAACCAGGGTGACCTTGAACGGGTCCAGGCGGGTGCCGTCGTCCAGCTTCCAGTTGTCCGGATTGACCGGCACCACATCGGCGTGGGCATGGATGCCGATCACTTCCTTGCCGCTGCCGAGCGAAATTTCGTAAACCCGGTTATCGATGTGTGCGGAACGCCAGCCGAAACTGTCGGCCAGTGCTTTGATCTTGTCGCGATTTTCAGGAACGCCGGGTTTTCGTACTGCGGCGTACCCTCGACGTTGTAGGTTGGAATAGCCACCAGTTCCGCAGGGTTTTCAGTGGCAGCCTGCCGTACTTGATGCGGGTATACAGACCAAGCAGGCGGTTGATCTCGTCCTGTTGCCCGGCGGCCAGCGGTTTGCCGTTCAGGTAGGCCTGCAGTGTCGCCTCAAGGTTATCGGCCTTGGCCAGGTCACTGCCTTGAGCTTGCCGAGGACTGCTTGAAGTCACGCGGTCGCTGCGTCGAAGTTTTGACGATTGCCGCGGCCTGTTGCTGAGTGAGGTTGGCCTGGGCCGGTTGGGTGAACAGGCCGATGCTGCCAGCAACAGGGTGGTGGCGGTGATTTTTTCAGGTGCATGGGTTGCGCGCATTCCTTCGCCATGGATTGTTATGGGGTACCGTTGGAGCAACGGGAGGACGCCCACGCTAACATCAATGGCCAGTGGCACGGGAGTGCCAGAAACGCGACATGTCGCACAAATGAAAAAGCCCGGGCACAGGCCCAGGGCTTTTTGATATGGCGCACTCGCGGGATTCAACCACGACCCTTGCCTTCGGAGGGCAGTACTCTATCCAGCTGAGCTACGAGTGCAACGCGCACGCATGATACCCATCTGCGCCGGTCGCGTCCATCGCCTTGATCTGTAGCCTTTTTTCCCGGTTGCCTGTGCCGGCCGGTTCGCGGCTGAAGCCGCTTCGCCCAGTGGGAGCGGGGCGTGCCCGCGAAAGGGCCGGTTGCCAGTACGCAGATGATGACTTTTCCGCCAGGCTTTCAACCATTCGTTCTTTTTTTCGACAGCCTATTGTCCACACCCCCAGCCGCTTAGCATTCGTTTGAGATTTCAAACGCTCGATGCCCTGCCTTGGCGCTTTTTCAACAATCAACAATTCGGGAAGCCGACATGCAGCTCAAGACGCTCAGTTGTTCGCCAGCAAAGCCTACATCAACGGTGAGTGCTTGGATGCGGACAATGGCCAGACCATCAAGGTGACCAACCCGGCCACCGGTGAAGTCATGGTACCGTGCCTAAGATGGGCACCGCGGAAACCCGCCGCGCCATCGAAGCTGCCGGACAAGGCCCTGCCGGCCTGGCGTGCCCTGACCGCCAAAGAGCGCTCGACAAGCTGCGTCGCTGGTTCGAACTGAGATCGAGAACCAGGACGACCTGGCTCGCGATGACCACCGAACAAGGCAAGCCACTGGCCGAAGCCAAGGGCGAAATCGCCTACGCCGCCTCGTTCATCGAGTGGTTCGCCGAAGAGCCAAGCGTGTCTATGGCGGACACCATTCCGGGCCACCAGCCAGACAAGCGCCTGATCGTCATCAAGCAGCCAATCGGCGTAACCGCGGCCATCACCCCGTGGAACTTCCCGGCTGCCATGATCACCCGTAAAGCCGGCCCGGCCTGGCCGCTGGCTGCACCATGGTGCTCAAGCCTGCTTCGCAAACCCCGTACTCCGCCCTGGCCCTGTCGAACTGGCCCACCGTGCCGGTATCCCGGCTGGCGTGCTGAGCGTGGTTACCGGCAGCGCTGGTGAAGTGGGCGGTGAACTGACCGGCACACTCCCTGGTACGCAAGCTCTCCTTCACCGGCTCGACCGAAATCGGTCGCCAGCTGATGGAAGAATGCGCCAAGGACATCAAGAAGGTTTCCCTGGAGCTGGGCGGCAACGCCCCGTTCATCGTGTTCGACGACGCCGACCTGGACAAGGCGTCGAGGGCGCGATCATCTCCAAGTACCGTAACAACGGCCAGACCTGTGTCTGCGCCAACCGTATCTACGTGCAGACGGCGTCTACGACGCGTTCGCCGAGAAGCTGGGCGGCTGCGTGGCCAAGCTGAAGATCGGTAACGGCCTGGAAGATGGCACCACCACTGGCCCGCTGATCGACGGCAAGGCTGTCGCCAAGGTTCAGGAGCACATCGAAGACGCCGTTTCCAAAGGCGCCAAGGTGCTGTCCGGCGGCAAGCTGATCGAAGGCAACTTCTTTCGAGCCGACCATCCTGGTTGATGTACCGAAAACTGCTGCTGTCGCCAAGGAAGAGACCTTCGGCCCACTGCGCCGCTGTTCCGCTTCCAGGACGAAGCCGAAGTCATCGCCATGTCCAACGACACCGAATTCGGCTGGCTTCGTACTTCTACGCCCGCGACATGAGCCGTGTGTTCCGTGTTGCCGAAGCCCTGGAGTACGGCATGGTGGGTATCAACACCGGCCTGATTTCCAACGAAGTGCGCCATTCGGTGGCATCAAGGCTTCTGGCCTGGCCGCGAAGGTTCCAAGTACGGTATCGAGGACTACCTCGAAATCAAATACCTGTGCATCAGCGTTTGATCGCACGGTAACGGCTTTACCTCTGCCAGCGGGGCGCGAGAGCGACGTCTCGCTGGCCTTTTTACATTGCAGTACTGGTGGCCAGGGCGCTTGTGGCAGTCGATCAACGAATACTGTTCGCGAGCACTCCCAGCACCCCCGATAAAAGCGCCATTACTTCGGCGCAATGAGGGCATTATGAGCAAGACCAACGAATCCTTGATGCAACGTGTGTAGCTGCCGTCCCGCGTGGCGTTGGCCAGATTCACCCGATCTTCGTCGACAGCGCGAAGAACTCGACCGTGATCGACGTTGAAGGCCGCGAACTGATCGACTTCGCCGGCGGCATCGCAGTGCTGAACACCGGCCACCTGCACCCGAAAGTGGTGCAGCCGTGCAAGAGCAGCTGACCAAGGTCAGCCACACCTGCTTCCAGGTGTTGGCCTACGAGCCTTACGTCGAGCTGTGCGAAAAGATCAACAAGCTGGTTCCAGGCGACTTCGACAAGAAGACCCTGCTGGTCACCACCGGCTCCGAAGCCGTTGAAAACGCCGTGAAAATCGCCCGTGCCGCCACTGGCCGTGCCGGCTTATCGCCTTCACCGGCGGCTACCACGCCGCACCATGATGACTCTGGCCTGACCGGCAAGGTCGTGCCGTACTTCCGCAGGCATGGGCCTGATGCCAGGCGGCATCTTCCGCGCCCTGTTCCCGAGCGAGCTGCACGGTGTCAGCGTTGACGACGCCATCGCCTCGGTCGAGCGCATCTTCAGAACGACGCAGAGCCACGCGACATCGCTGCAATCATCCTGGAGCCTGTACAAGGCGAAGGCGGCTTCCTGCCAGCGCCTAAAGAGCTGATGAAGCGCCTGCGCGCCCTGTGCGACCAGCACGGCATCCTGCTGATCGCCGACGAAGTGCAGACCGGCGCTGGCCGCACCGGCACCTTCTTCGCCATGGAGCAGATGGGCGTTGCGCCTGACCTGACCACCTTTGCCAAGTCCATCGCCGGCGGCTTCCCGCTGGCCGGTGTATGCGGCAAGGCCGAGTACATGGACGCTATCGCTCCGGGCGGCCTGGGCGGCACCTACGCCGGCTCGCCGATCGCTTGCGCCGCAGCCCTGGCCGTGATCGAAGTGTTCGAAGAAGAGAAACTGCTGGACCGCAGCAAGGCAGTAGGTGAGCGCCTGACCACCGGCCTGCGTGAAATCCAGAAGAAGCACCCGATCATCGGCGACGTTCGTGGCCTGGGTTCGATGATTGCCGTCGAGGTCTTCCAGAAAGGCACCCACACCCCTGACGCTGCTGCTGTTGGCCAGGTTGTGGCCAAAGCCCGCGAAAAAGGCCTGATACTGCTGTCTTGCGGCACCTACGGCAACGTTCTGCGGATTCTGGTTCCGCTGACCGCCGAAGACGCGCTGCTGGACAAAGGCCTGGCCATCATCGAAGAGTGCTTCGCTGAACTTGCCTGATGTGATGCGCTTCAGAAAAAACCCGCCTCGGCGGTTTTTTTATGCCCGGTGATGCGTCGGAGGCTATGGTTGTTGGATGATGCGCCCAGCACGTTGTAAAAGGCTGAGGCAAGGATTTACAGGAGTAGTTGGCGATGAACGCTGCAGAGCCCACCCCACCGAGCGTACTGATCGTCGAAGGCGACCCGTGGGTACGCGACATGCTCAGCGAGATGCTGCTGAGCGTTCGCTGCGATGCCCGCCTTCAGGTCTGCGCCGACGGCTCGCAGGCGCTCAGCGCCCTGGCCGCCAAGCCGGACCTGATCATTGCTGCACGTGAGCTGGCTGGCATCGACGGCCTCGACCTGCTGCGCAAAGTCCGCGCCAAAGGGTCGGGTTGCCGTTCATCCTCATGAGCAACCGCAGCGACAGTGCAAGGTGCGCGAAGCCCTGCCGCTGCACCCCACGGCGTACCTGAGCAAGCCCCTGAACCTGGGTAACCTGCGCAAGCGCCTGGAACAGTTGCTGCTGGGCGTGGGCGAAGAAATCGCCTGCCCGGTGCCGCCCTTGCAGCCCGGGCCAGCCTGCGCGCTTACCTCGAACAGCGCCGGGCTACTGCCGATGGCGGGCCGCTGCTGGCCGACTTGCAGGTGGCGATCAAGCGAGCCCTGAACCCTGAAGGCCTGAACCTGAAGGTGCTGGAAGAAGAAGTCTGCCGTGACCCGCAAGTGACCGCGGTGCTGATAGCGGCTGCCAACAGCGCAGCCCTGCACCGTGAAGCACCGGTGCAAACCCTGCTGCAAGCCCTGAACAAGCTAGGCAGCACACAAAGCATGAACCTGATTCTGGGCATGACCCTCAAGCGCAGCGCCCGCCTCAGCGACCCCTTGCTGGCGCAGCATGCGGCGCAGTACTGGGACTTGTCCCTGCACACCGCCGAATATGGCCGTACGCTGGCGCCTGCTGCGCTGGACGAAGGGCTTTGCTATTGCGCGGGGTTGCTGCATTGCCTGGGTGACCTGGCGGTGCTGCGCTGCCTGCAGAATGGCGCCTGGCGGGTGGCGAGCTGGACGAAGACAAGGTCCAGTTGTCGCTCAACGAGTTCGGTGCCGCTTTCGGCTCGGCGCTGCGCACCCGCTGGCGCTTGCCGTTGGCTTTACGCGAGCTGATCGCGGCGATCTATCAACTCGGTGGCGGGGTGTACTCGCGCGATATTCTGGCCATGAACCTGGCCGGGCAGTTGGCGCGGCTACCGGCTGAGCAGGGGCTGGCGAAGATTGCAGTGGCAAGACAGCGCGTTTGCTGAAGATGGGCTTGCCGGAGCTGACCCGGTTGCGCAAGGTGGAGAACCCCGAAACCAGTTCGCAGCCCGCGGCTGAAGGCCCGATACAAGCCGACGATGTTCCTTGAGCCGGGCAGGCGTAAGGGGGTTCAACCGCGCACGATCTGGTTCTTGCCCTGCGCTTGGCCTGGTACATCGCCGCATCGGCGCGGGCATACAGGCTGTCCAGCGCCACATCTTCACCGGTCAACCCGGTAAGCCCCTGGCTCACCGTTACCCCGTAGGTGTGCGCCCCATGGCTGAAGCTCAAACGCTGAATCTGCCGCTGTAGCCGCTCGGCTATCTGCCCGGCCAGCTCGGCACTGCACCCTGGGAAGACTGCCGCGAACTCCTCGCCGCCAATACGCCCGAACAGGTCGCCACGGCGCAACACGGCCTTGCCGCTGTCGGCGATGTGCTGCAGCACCTGGTCGCCTTCCTGGTGGCCATAGCTGTCGTTTATCTGTTTGAAGTCGTCGATGTCCAGTAACAGGAAGGCCAACGGCGTGCCGTTTTCCCGGGCGCTGTCAAACGCCGCTTGGGCGCATTCGAAGAAGTGCGGCGTTGCTGCTTTGGGTCAGCACGTCAATGGTGGCCAGGCGCTGCAACTCGCCTTCCAGCTGCTTTTTCTCAGTGATGTCTTCGGCAATGCCGACGATGATCACGCGGTCGCCGTCATGCTGCTGGTTGATGTAGCACTTGTCGCTCACCAGCGCACTTGCCCGTCAGCATTGATGATACGGTACTCGCGGTCCTCGACCGCGCTTTTGAGCAGCACCTGGGCCAGGCTGCGCTCGGCGTATTCCAGGTCGTCGGGTAGATGCTGTCGCGCCACTCGTTGAAGTCGGCCAGTACCAGGCTGGCCGGGCGGCCGAAGATGCGCTCGTAGGCAGGGCTTACGTACAGCACTTCGCGTGTTTCCCAATCGAAAGCCCAGAGCACCGCGTTGACACTCTCGAGCAACGAGCTGAACAGCTGTTCGCGTTCGCTCAGGCGGGCGACTTCACCTTGCGCATGAAGGAGCGCCAGTAAAGTGCGGGCGGCTCCCGGTGGTACCGGCCCGCGATGTCATTGGAATATTCTTGGCCATGTGCACGTAGCGAGTCTCGACGTGAAAGCGTGCGGCCAGCATCCTGCCCGCCACGCGGGCGATGTGCGGGGTTTGAGTGGGGGCGAGGTGGTTAAGTTCCAGCTGGCACGCCCCATGCTGGGGCGTGCCGATCAACGGCGATCAGGCGCCGACCGGGCGCAGGGAATAGGTTTTCAGCTGTGCCGCGAAGTCGCGCAGGGCTTGAATGCCACTGGTTTCGGCTTCGTGTACCCAGTCCTTGATGGCGGCCAGCATGTCATGGCCGTTGGCGCTGGTGCGGGCCCAGATCTGCTGCAAGGCCAGGCGCTTTTCGTAGATGGTTTTCAAGGCCTGGCTGTGCGCAAGCATCGATTCGATGCGCACATGGTGGCGGTCTTCGAGCAGGCTGGTTTCACGGGATAGCAGGCGCTTGGCACGGCGGAAGTGGGTGGCGCACCGAGGCGTCGACACGCGCCAGTTCCAGCTTGACCAGTGGGGCGATCACCAATTTGCGGTACTGGGCCATGATCTGGAAGCGGTTGTTGAGGATCGCCATGGCGGTGTCCATGTCCAGGCTACCTTTGCCTTCCACCCGATGGGCAATCGGCGCCACACGCTGCACCTTGGCCAGGCGCAGCAGGCAGAACAGGCGGATCCACGCCCAGCCCATGTCGAACTCCCAGCGCTTGACCGACAGCTTGGCTGAATTGGGTAGGTGTGGTGATTGTTGTGCAGCTCTTCACCGCCGATCACGATGCCCCACGGCACCAGGTGGTGGCCGCGTCACGGCATTCGAAGTTGCGGTAGCCGAACGCGTGGCCCAGGCCGTTGACCACCGGCAGCCCAGAACGGGATCCACATCATCTGGACCGCCCAGATAGTGATACGAGGGTGCCGAACAGCAGCAGGTCGATCACGGCCATCAACGCGATGCCGCCCAGTTTGTAGCGCGAGTAAAGGTTGCGCTCGATCCAGTCATCAGGGCAGTTCTTGCCGTAGATGCGCAGGGTGTCTGGGTTGCGGGCCTCTTCGCGATACAGCTCGGCGCCTTTGCGCAACACCGTGCTCAGGCCTTTGTGCACGGGGCTGTGCGGGTCGTCGGGTGTTTCGCACTTGGCGTGGTGCTTACGGTGGACCGCCGTCCACTCGCGGGTGTTCTGCGCCGTGGTCAGCCACAGCCAGAAGCGGAAGAAATGCTTGAGCGCGCCGTTGAGCTCAAGGCTCGGTGCGCAGAGTAGCGATGCAGGTAGACCGTGACGCTGACAATGGTCACGTGGGTCATCAACAGGGTGATGCCGACCAGTTGCCAGGCCGACAAGTCGAGCAGGCCGTTGTACCACATAGATGTAAATGCCCTCGAAATGCGGGGGAAGGGTCGATTATCCCTTGGTGGGGAAATAAAACCAGTCAACTGTTCAGACAGGAGGTCACGACATGTTTCAGCCTTTATAATGCCCTTTCTTTCAATGGGCTATCCCACCCGACATGTCTGTTTCCGTTCGCGACGCCTTGCGCATGGCCGCGCTCTATGTGGTGCTCTCGATCCTCTGGCTGGTGCTGGCCGAGGTGATGCTGCAGAGCATGACCGACGACCCCCTGGCATTGACCGTGGGGCGGCAGATCAACGTGGTGGTGTGGGTGCTGTGCAGTGCCTTGCTGATTTATCTGTCCGGGTGCGGCTGCTGCATTTCATCGGCCATGGCGCGCGGTTGCGCTGCGAAGACCGGGAACGCCTGCGCATGGCCGCCGCGGTGTTCGACAGTACCCTGGAAGGGGTGCTGGTAACCGACCGCCAGGGCCTGATCGTGCACGTCAACCGTGCCTTCATGCGCATTACCGGTTACCAGCAGCACGAGGTGATCGGCCAGCGCCGAGCAAGTTCAAGTCGGGCCGCCATGGCCAGGCCTTCTACCAGCAGGTCTACGCCACCCTGGCTGAAAAGGGCGAGTGGAGCGGCGAAATCTGGAACCGGCGCAAAAGCGGCGAAATCTACCCGCAGTGGCAGACTATCTGCGCTATTCACGATGACGAGGGTGAGCTGAGCCATTACGTGGCCGTGTTCAGTGACATCAGCGCGATCAAGCATTCGGAGCAGGAACTGGCCTACCTGGCCCACCACGACCCGCTGACCGGCCTGCCCAACCGCTTGCTGTTCAACGACCGCGTCGAGCAGGCCCTGGCCGCGGCGCAGGCCAACAAGCGTGGGTGCGCCCTGCTGCTGCTGGACCTGGACCACTTCCAGAGCATCAACGATGGCCTTGGCCACACCATCGGTGACCAGTTGCTGAGGCTGGTGGGGAGCGCCTGGGCAAGATATTGGGCAATGGTGTGACCTTGGCCCGGCTGGGCGGTGACGAGTTCGGCGTGCTGGCCGAAGGCTGCCAGCAAGTCGGCCAGGCAGGCAAACTGGCGCAGGGCATCATCGAGCGCATGCGCGAGCCGTTCCTGTTCGATGGCCATCGGTTGTTCATCAGTGTCAGTGCCGGTATCAGCCTGTTCCCCAGCGATGCCTTGTGTGCCGAACAGTTGCTGCGCAACGCCGATTCGGCGTTGTACAAGGCCAAGGGCAATGGGCGAGCCTGCTATGCGCTGTACACCGAAGAACTGACGGCCCACGCCCAGCACCGGGTTGAAACAGCGGGCGAGTTGCGCCGCGCACTGGAGCATGACGAACTGCGGGTGTTTTTCCAGCCGGTACACGACCTGGCGACCGGCAGCCTGGTCGGGGTCGAAGCGTTGGTGCGCTGGCAGCATCCGCAGCGCGGCCTGGTGCCGCCGGCGAGTTCATCCCGATCGCCGAGCGTACCGGCCTGATTGCCGAAATCGATGCCTGGGTGCTGCGCCAGGCCTGCCGGCAAATGGTGCAGTGGCAGGCGCAAGGCCGGCAATTGGCGTTCGTGGCGGTGAACATCTCCAGCCGGCTGTTTGGCCAACATGAGTTGTACGGCAAGCGGCCGACGTCCTGCACGACACCGGCCTGGCCCCGCCTTGCTAGAGCTGGAAGTGACCGAAAGCGCTGTGATGGAAGACCCGGAGGTGGCGCTGGAGCAACTTCACCGCTTACGTGAGCTTGGCGTGACCCTGGCCATTGATGACTTCGGCACCGGCTACTCTTCGCTGCTGCGGCTCAAGCGTTTGCCCGTTCAGAAGCTGAAAATCGACCAGGGCTTCGTTGCCGGTTGCCGCTGGATGAGGATGACATCGCGATCGTGCGGGTGATCATCGCCCTGGCCCGCAGCATGGGCATGCAGGTGCATGCCGAGGGTATCGAGCAGGCAGAGCAGCCGCCTTCCTGCTGCAGCAGCAGTGCCAGCTGGGGCAGGGGTACTGGTTCGGGCGGCCGGTGCCGGCTGCGGATTTGCACTGGGATTGAGGGCCTCTTCGCGGGTTTGCCCGCGAAGAACTCAACGCTTGTTCAAGCCTTTTGCCAATCGGTCGCCACCCAGCTGGATCAACGCCACCAGCGCCACCAGCATGGCGATCACGGTCAGCATGATCTGGCTGTCGAAGCGCTGGTAGCCATACCGGTAGGCGATGTCGCCCAGCCCTCCGGCACCGATCGCCCCGGCCATGGCCGAGGAGTTGATCAGGGTCACCAAGGTGATGGTGAAACCGCCGACAATGCCCGGCAACGCTTCGGGCAACAACACATGCCAGACAATGTGCCAGCGCCGGCAACCCATGGCCTGCGCGGCTTCCACCAAGCCATGGTCGACTTCGCGCAGGCTGACCTCGGCGATCCGGCAAAGAACGGCGTGGCGGCGATGGTCAGCGGGACAACCGCCGCCCACACACCATAGGTCGTACCCACCACCAGCCGGGTGAACGGGATCAGCGCGACCATCAGGATCAGAACGGGATCGAGCGAACAGGTTGACGAAGGCGCCCAGTAACCGGTTCAGCAAGGCTGCCTCGAATATGCCACCCCTGCCGCTGGTGACCAGCAGCAGTGCCAGGGGTACCCCAGCAGCAAGGCGATAAGCGACGACACGCCAACCATCAGCAGGGTATCGAGCAAGCCTTCCAGCAGACGATCAAACCACATGGCCCAGCACCTCCACGTTGTCCGCCCAACGGCGGGCGCGTTGCAGCAATTGTTGGGTATCGTGCGGTGCGTGCTGCACCGACAGGATCAACTGGCCAGGGCGTGCTCGCCAATGGTCGCCACGCCGCCCTGCAGCAAGCGCACGCGACCGCCCAGGTCGTGGAACAGGGCAGACAGTTCAGGCTCGCCAAGTACACTCAGTTGCAATACCACGGCGCAGTCACGGCTTGTGGGGTGGCCTGCAGGCTGGCTTGCAGCGCCGCAGGCAGCCGCGCTTGCAGCGGCGCAAGCAGGGTTCGGGTGACCTCGTGGTGAGGGGCGCCGAGAACACGCCAGACTTCGCCCTGCTCGACCACTCGCCGCGGTCCAGCACCACCACCCGGTGGCAGATATCACGGATGACCGCCATCTCGTGGGTAATCAGCACGATGGTCAGGCCCAGGCGCCGGTTGATATCGCGCAGCAGTTCCAGGATCGAGGCCGTGGTCTCCGGGTCCAGCGCGGAGGTGGCTTCGTCGCACAGCAGGATCTCGGGGTCATGCACCAGTGCCCGGGCAATGCCCACGCGCTGTTTCTGCCGCCTGACAATTGCGCGGGGTACACGTGGTGTTTCTCCTGCAGGCCGACCAGTGCCAGCAGCTCCCGGACCTTGCGTTGTCGCTCGCCCTTGGCCACGCCCGCCACCTTCAAGGGCAGCTCGACGTTCTGCCACACCGTCTTCGCCGACAGCAGGTTGAAATGCTGGAAGATCATGCCGATACGCCGGCGCAGCGCCACCAGCTGGTCGTCATCGAACGCCGCGATGTCCACTTGGTCGATCAGTACCCGGCCGTGGCTGGGGCGTTCCAGGCGGTTGATGGTGCGTAGCAACGAAGATTTGCCGGCGCCGCTGCGGCCGATGATGCCGAACACTTCGCCCTGGCGAATGTTCAGGTCAATGCCGTGCAAAGCGGGTTGCGCCTGCCCAGGGTAGGTCTTGCCAGGCCGATGAAGCGTACATGGGCTTGATTGATTTCCGGGTGCAGGGCGTGCTCCCTGGCCGTTGACGCTCGCGGTTGGGGGGTGGGCGCCTTGAATGCGCTGGCCTGGCTCATGTCAGCCTTCCAACCGGCCTGGTACAGCTTGCCGTGAGCCTTGTCCAACGCTGCGCGTACGGCAGGCGAATGTTGGTAGATGTCGACGAACTGTGCCAGGCGTGGGTCGTTTTTGCTCTGCGGGCGAATCACGAATTGAATCACGTACTCCTTGTTTTCCAGACCGTCGAACAGCAGCGCTGAACTGGCATCGAAGCTGTTGGCCAGGCGAATGTATGCCGGGTACCCCTGCACCAAGTCGGCGTCGTCATAGGCACGCACCAGCTGCACGGCTTCGACTTGCAGGATCTTCAGCTTTTTTCGGGTTGGCGACAATGTCGTCCTCGGTGGCTTTGTAGCCAACCCCTGGCTTGAGCGTGATCAACCCGGCCTTGGCCAGCAATTGCAGGCCGCGGCCGCTGTTGATCGGGTCGTTGGCGATGGCCACGCTCGCCCCTTCAGGCAGGTCGGCGAAGCTTTTTGTACTTTTTCGCGTACAGGCCCACGTTGTTGATGATGCCCGGTGCATAGGGCACCAGGTCGAAGCCCGCAGCCGCCTTGGCATTCTCCAGGAACGGGATGTGCTGGAAGTAGTTCACGTCGATGTCGCCGCTGTTGAGGCTGACATTGGGCGCGATCCAGTCGCTGAACTCGATCAGCTTCACCTCCAGGCCTTGCTTGTGGGCTTCTTCCACGGCGGCTTCCAGCGGGATCGCAAGGCCGAGGTAGTGCCGATCTTCAGGGGTCTCGGCGGCCTGGGCAGTGGCGCACAGGCCGAGGGACAGGGCGATGGCCACGACGGGCCGGACAGTTTTTCAAGCATGGTGCAGGGCTCCAGTCGGTGCAGGGGTAGGGGTGCGGTTAAAGCGGTAAGCCGAACCAGGGTGGTCGGCGGGCAAGTGCGGGTGGTCGGCCTGGAACAGTTTCTGGCGCAGGGTGCCCTCGGCGTACGCGGTCTTGTAGCGGCCGCGTTGTTGCAGTTGAGGAACGACCAGGTCGATGAAGTCCTCAAAGCTCTCCGGGGTGACGGTGCGGGTCAGGTTGAAGCCGTCCAGGCCGGTCTCGTCGAGCCAGGCGATCAACTGTTCGGCGACCCTGCTCGGGGTCGCCGACGACCTTCACGTAGCGCCCGCCCAGCGCGTGCTGTTGCAACAGGCGCCGGCGGGTCCAGGCGTTGCCCTGCAACTGGCGGGTGGCTGACTGATGGCGTTGCCCTGGCTGAAGGGGATCGGCTCGTTCCAGTGCATAGGCCGCAGTCAATGCCGGTCGAGGCCGCAAAATGTGCGACCGGCTCGGGCTGGCATGCTGCAGATACTCGGCATGCTTGGCCTGGGCTGTTGCTCGGTCGCCGCGACGAT
>SADC01000565.1:0-47434 GCA_004194705.1 Ditylenchus dipsaci | reverse complement strand
TTTTTTAGCTCGGCCTCAATCAGGGTAGAAGTTTCCAAGTTACGTTTTTCTGGTCCAACTATTTAGAAAGTTTTTTTTTTCGGAAAGATCTTAAGGACCATAGCCGTCGCCGACAACGAGAATTTAAAATGTTTGAATTGGCGCGAGACCGTTCTCTTTTCGTCTCGCACTGTACTCTTTTGAGTCATTCAAAGCAAGTTAAAAAAGAGACTGTGCGAGACCGAAGAGAACTGTCCCGAGCGAATTCAAACATTTGAAATTCTCGTTGTCGGGGACGGCAATGTCCTTTAAGAAAAATTAAATCACTTTACAAAAGTTTCGAAAACTGGCAAAGCGGCCCTACCTTTGATACCGGCCCATTCTTTGCCTTCGTTCCCACTTGTTGTTTTTTATAATATTTTTGACTTGGTTTTTTAACCCCTTTTATTTTCAGTTCATCAGCATGGTCAGAGTTAGTTGAGCTCATGGGTACGATAGATTTCGTTTACGGAATGTCTTTTCAACAGAGGACGCTATCAAACTGTTAGCTAATTTTAGTCTTTTGAGAAATGAAATGCGATAAATGTGGCTCTAAAATAAATGTTGTCAAAAAGAGTGAACTGCAGATGGCATCCGATAAATTATGAAAAACAGGAATAAAATTATGAAAAAACACAGGGGGGACCAGGGCAATAAATAGCCGGTATCAGGGATAGGCCGGCAGAGCTATACCACACAAACACTTCGACATTCAACTTACTACATCTATTAGAACCACCGGATTGGCGATTACCAAATCCCCGAATGACAATTTTCAAAACTTGCCATTCTGAACTGCTGCATTATTCTGATTGAGACGACGTTTTTCCTTCTTGTTGTTGCCTTCTTCTCCGCATATCATTTAACTGCTGTTTTTTGCGGTCAGCTCCAGAGCACGTTCTCGGCTAGTCATGTACACTATTGACTACTACTTTTAATTATTATAATTTGTTCAATCAGAGGCAAAAGCGAAGATCTGCAATTGCAAATTTTTTTTAAACAAAACTGTGTCTCGCAAGATAAAACCGATTTTTTATTCCAAATAAAAAATATCTTTACACCCCACATAGTCAATTCCTTTTCCCAGAGGTTGAGGACGACTTGGGAGTCTTCACCAGCAGCAGCAGTCCAAAAAGTTTGCAAAAAGAGAGACAGACAAATCTTTTGTCAGATATTTTGGCGATAATCTCAAAAAATAATTTTCTGTGTAGCACATTTTTTTCATTTTCTTGTGTTGTTAGGATTAACAGTAAGAGTTTTTAAATTTTTCAAAAAATTGGAGAAATAAAGTGACCGTTTCTGAATGTATTGGGTGTCACCGAAAAAAATTCCTTGATCCCCTGTTAATTTTTTTTTAAATTTTTCATCAAAAGTTTGAAAAAATGTTTATTTACATTTAAAAAGTTTTTGCGAAAAAAAAAATTCAGTAAAAAATTATTCAAAAATTGTTTGCCTTGGTCCCCAAGTTGATTTTAGTGAATCAAGCTTAGGCTCTGTGAGGGTAGGCCAGCTTATGTTAGGACAGGCTCAAACATGCTCCTCGAACATATTTTATAGGAAAAACATGTTTTTAGCCTGTCCTAAAGTATGCTGACCTATCTTTGCCTGGGCCTGATTTACAAAAATCAGATTGGGGGACCAAGGCAAAAAATTAAAAAATATTAAACATTTTTTAAAAAAATCAAGGGCGGGGACAAGGTGGATTTTTTTCGGGGGACACCGCAACACATATAGAGCCAAATGAGCTCTTCTAGAGGTTGTAAAAAATAACTATTTTCGACATCAAAAACGAGAAAATTTCGGTGTCTCGAAAATACATTAAATTTTAATGGCTTGAAAGAAGTGATGGCTTCAATTTTTATTTTTTAACAGCTACAGACTTCCAAAGTAGCATCTTCAATCAAAAAGTGAATTTGAAAAAAGCTGACAAAAACTGATTCAATAGTCACTAGAGCAAAAATGTATCGCAAAATGTATCAATTAACACAGACTTTAAACTCTAACATTATTTAGAACGTTTAAAAAACATTTGTCCCACAGAGAATTGGCTTTTGTCCGCTTCACTCAAAAAGATGACTTTAGATGCATAGATTTTGCCAAAATTTGCTTCTTTTCTATATATTTTTATTGAAATTGGATTTATTTGTTTTTTTTGACTGGTTGATTTGAAAATATAGTAGAGTCTCGGTACAGCCTATTCCGTGAAAACCACCTTCAGGATTGAGCTGTAACGAGGATTCGCTACAATGAGGCTTAGGCAGTACAGTCCACTCTCGATTTAAGGACAGCAGTTCGTTCCAGCCTTGGATCCGACACTTTTTAGTCCCATTTTTAAAATTTTTTTGCCAGTTCTGTTTGACAGTCTGATCCCAATATCGCAAGGATTCCGATTTTAAATTCAAAATTTTTTCTTCTAATAAAAGAAGAAAAATTTTGAATTTCTGAAAAAACGATCGGAACTAAAAACGATCTGAAAACGATATTAAAGAAAAAATTTTGAATTTCTGAAAAACGATCGGCAAATCGGGACCTTATGTACTTTGGGGGGGGGGGGGAGGGTTGTCCACCGATTTTTTCACCAAAATTTTTACGTTTTATATAGTGATCAAGTTAATTATGTGATTTAATCAACATATTTTCTATGGTCACTAAGAGACGGTTAACATAATATTATGATTATTAGAATCAACATGTAAAAATTGAAGAAAAAACCGAGGTGAAAAAATCGGTGGCCCCCCAAAGTACATAAGGTCCCAAAATCGTAATACTTGCGATATTTGCGACCAGACTGTCAAAACAGAACTGGAAAAATTTAAAAAAAAGCGGGCTAAAAGAGTGTCGGACCCAAGGTGGGAACGAACTTTGGTCGGTTTCCTGAGTGTCCTTAAATCAAGAGTGACTGTATTTTTAATGGGTACGCTATAACGACTTGACTGTACGATTCATTTTGCAAATTTGTTATTAAGTGAACCGTCTTTTTCGTAATTGGTGTTCTGATAAATGGCCGGAAAGCTCGTTTTTCGGCTAGCCGGCCGATCCCACCTTGTTCTTATTTCATTAAAAAGTTTTTTAAGCATATTTTTTTCGATTTTCTATTGAAATGCTCCCACGGCAAAGATGATGGCAAAGGCACTACTGCACTCACCTCTTCCGTAGATGCTGTTGCTTCAACCACCACTGAAGCAGGCCATTGTGTCAGTTCGGTTCATCACAATCTACCTGTCAAAAAAGTATTTTAAAATTTTTTCAATTTTTAAATCATTAACTTGATTAAGGGTGGTGCATCCATTGGTTTGCTTAGTGTGGTTGACCATTTCAACCGAGTCAGCCATTCTCAAAAGTAAAGCGTGTAGTGGGTGTCTTGCTTGGCAGCATGAAAGCAGACAAGACTTTGGACATCGCCAACAGTTTTGCAGGTTTGTGGTAGTTGCTTACGGATAAGTACCAAAATAGCTAAAAAAAATTCAACCAAATATTGTGTGCCATTAGTCTGTAGGGTAGCTGCTTGTCGATTTAATTTACTTGGCTTTTCAAGGTTTTTGAAGAGCCATTCCGTCTACGATAACGATTGTCCCCGCAATTCAAAAATTGTTCCTATTAATTGAACTCATAGCGTACCCAGGAGGGGGGGGAGTGGTGCTAGCCGGCTATAGCCCCACCTCCGTCAGGATTTTTTTAGCTGCAAAGACATGACTTGCATGATTTTTTTACAAAGGTTTGATGTCACATTTGGTGTCGAAATGATGCGCAGAATCTTCGCTTTCTGTTGCAGTTGAGTTGTATAAATTTAAACGGTTGTAGCAAGGAGTATTTGGTATTAGAAGTACAGTCAAACCTCGATAAGCCGCACCCCCAAAAGTTCGTTCCAGCCTTGGGCCCGACACATTTTTTAACCCAATTTTCGAAAGCTTTTTCAAGTTCTGTTTTTACAGTCTGGTCGAAATATCGTCAGGATTCCGATTTGCCGATCGTTTTTTGAAAAGAGAATAAAATTGGGGATAAAAAGTAAAACCTGGATAAGCCGGCACCTCTTTTCAAAAAAGGGTGCCGGCTTATCGAGGTTTTGCTTTTTTAATGATGAAATTGCAGGATTTTTTTAAAAAAAGGATCGGCGAAATCGGAATCCTGACGATATTTCCGACCAGACTGTAAAAACAGAACTGGAAAAAGCTTTCAAAAATTTGTTAAAAAAGTGTCGGACCCAAGGCTGGAACGAACTTTTGGGGATGCCGGTTTATCGAGGTTTGGACTGCAACTAGTTTTTTTGTTTCATAAATATTTGAAGATGCTTATTTTTACATGTCATACGGCAACCGATCCGAGTAAGTTTGTACTTGTTTCAAGCTCATTGAATGCTGCACAAAATAAGTGTCAAAAATCAGGAAAATTGTTTTCGGATCAAAGTTACAATCAAATAAGAAAACAATTGCAAACTGTGAGGTGTGTAACAATTTTGACCTGAAATAGACCAAAAGGGCACTTTTCTCTTCTATCTTGTTCAGCACAAAATTCTGAAAAAAAACGCTGCTATTATTACAATCAGCCTTATAAGTGTTAAAAAGTATAGAGTTTATCGAGAAATTCTGAGTTTTCCAAATGACCACATTTTCATAGGTTCGTCCTTCTTTTTCAGCATATGTTGTCGAAAACACGATCGTTAAGGCCCTGGATATAAATGGTATCTAGATGGGCAAGGCACAAACCACAGGGGAAATACCAAAAAATTTTGTCGGCTAGAAAATCGATTGGTCAGAACAGGATTACAAAAAATTACTTACAGAGAAAATAGTTATGGCGATTTTAAGACTTAGGAATTTTATTAAAATTTGCCTTTGCAGTTCCATTTGAACGAGGAAAAAACACAAAACACTTTCTTTTGGACAGTGATATCTGGAGAGCATGTACGCAATGTTTTACAAGGTGGCAGCCAAAGAAAAGGTGGTCGGCTGGTATCACACTGGACCTAAGTTATGCAAGGTTGCTTTTCTTTTTATGGCACTTAGATAGTACCGCACATTTCTGATACCACATATAGAAAAAAATTGTTTATTCAGAATGACATAGCTGTCAACGATAAGCTGAAGAAGTTTACCCCAACCCTGTGCTGGTCATTATTCAAGCTGAGCCTAAAGATCTTGGTCTGCCTACTGATGCTTATATTGAGGTCCAGGAGGTCCATGATGTGAGTTTTATGAAAAAAAATTGGGCTGTTCAATAAGTTTGGTTATTTTCAATATTTTTGCTGGGGTTTTCAGTTTAATCTTGAAGGCCGCATACCTAATGAGTGAAAAAAATTACGCTTCCACACTAGAAAGTGGCCATAGCCTTTCTTGTTATTGTTATTGTTTGATTTTATACACATTTTGAAAGTCTGACCTCGAAATGTCATTATGTAGCCGTGTCCCTTAGCTACATAATGACAAAAACTGAAAAAAATATCGAAAAAAAAAGTTATGGCTATTTTTGGGTGCAAAAGCATGAAAAACTTCACTTGTTGTAAGGGTTGTCGAGGCTGTAGGAACTTTCGTAACAAGACAATTTCGTAAGAGCGAATTTTCGTAAAAGCGAACTTTCGTAAGAAACATTTTCGTAACAGCGAATTTTCGTAACAAGCTTTTTCGTAACGCGGTTTTCAGTAACATTAGTGATATGTTAAGTTGCTTTTTTTGCTTTTTGATCCTACTTTGATGTTTCTATAGCTTCTGTGATGTTTGACCAAAATGGTCAAGAAAAAAATGAAACAGTCAGAGGGTGGAATCGAACCACTGGTGAAAAAGATACCTCCATCAACTTACCTACTGCACCATACATGCCACTGATGGGAAATAGCTATGTTTAGTAATTATATATGAATTCTAGCTCGGAGTTTTTCACCATGCTTTTGGGTATTTCTGCTGGTCTCCTATTGGATGAAAAATTCGGGGGTCAGCTAATTATCAAAATTTCAGTCACATGACTTATGCTTAGCAACTTTTGTGATCTGTTAATAGTCATATAATTAACTGTTCGAGGTGTCAACATTGACATAAAGGCCAAAACAAATGAATCAGATGACATCCTGAATTAGAAAAATTGATTAAAAGAGAAAATCTTACGAAAGAAATTCGTTACGGAAATTCGCTGTTACAAAAATATTTCTTACGAAACTTCGCTCTTACGCAATTGTCTTGTTACGAAAGTTCCTACAGCCGTTGTCGATGTGAAATTCGTAACTTTGGACATTTTTTGAATTTCAGCTCAAAAAGCTATTTTTGGTCGGTGACACTTTTTTAACGTCGACACTAGGGTTGTCAGCCGGCCGAAGTTCGGCTTTTTCGGCCGAGAACCGACATTTTTTTCAGTTTTTGGCTTTCGGCCCAGCCAGCCGATAATTTCGCTTTTCTGCGCTCGGCCCGGCCGGCTGAAAATTTCGGCTTTGATTCGGCTCGGCCGGACGACAACCCTACTTGTTATGTTGTTATGAATTCTGAGAATTTTTAAAATTTAAGTCTTGCCAAAAATGGAAGCTAAACAACTACATCAAACAATTAAAATTCTATTTTTAACACAAAAATCAATTTTTCTCAGGATGGAACTCCGCCAGTGAAGACGTTTGAGCACGTTCCAAGTGACATCGCAGCTGAGGAGGCAGAAGAAGTGGGGGTGGAACACTTGCTAAGGTAGGTACTTGTAAGTTTAAATGCATAAAAAGTTAAATATTTTGCAGAGATATCAAGATCAGACAGCAGGCACTCTTTCCCAGCGAATCACCAACCAGTTGATGGGTCTTAGAGGGCTGCTCAACCAATTGGCTGACATTCAACGATACTTGCGGGAAGTCTCTCGAAGTGAGCTGCCCACCAACCACGCAGTTGTCTACTTTATTCAGGTATTTTGGGAGTTTCAAAACTTGGTGGTAGTGGTCGAAATATAAATTACAGGAGCTGCTCAATCTGCTGCCAGATGTGACCACTCCAGAGCTGGTGAAAGCCACAACATTCAGACCAACAACCAACTGATGTGTGTTTATTGGGCTCAATTGTGCGGGCAATTATTTCTCATCACAATCTCATCGACAATAAGGTCAGGATTTAATTATTTTTCTATCCTCGTAGCTGCTGCTCCTAATCAGATTTGCGAAAATTTCTTTACCCATTTTTCAAAAATAATTTCAAAAAACATAAAAAAGAATTTACCGTATTTCCTTTAAAAAGCCCCGGCCTATTCTACAGTAGGGGCTATATCTACAGTATTTTAGGACGGATTCAAACATATCTCAGACTCAAATTTGAGTCCTTCCTAACATACACTGGCCAACCCTTGCCTAAGACTAAAGCCTGAAAAGTTCCGAAAAAACAACAGGGTGACCAAGCAAACACCTTTATCAGTCTAGTCGTAAATATCGCAAAGATTCCGATTATACCGATCGTTTTTGCATCGAGAAAAATCGACAAAAATTTTGCCAGTAAGACCGACTAAATCTTAAAAAGGTTATCTTATACATAGCGTCGCGGGTCTCACTGGCAAAACTTTTGTCGATTGCAAAAACAATCGGTAAAATCGGAATCCTTTCGATATTTCAGACTAGACTGATAAATCACATTTGGCAAAACATTTCAGAAATTAGGTTGAAAAATTGTTGGACCCTAAGCGGGAACAAACTTTAGGGGTGTATCTTATAGAGAGCATCGACTGTATCGGAGCAGACTCAATATTTTGCAAAGTTTTTTTGCGTTTTCTTAACTCCCACGAGCTGTACCTAGGCCCCGGGCCTCTTTATTCTTTCCAATTTCAAATCTTTTTCAAAACAAAAATTTTAAGCTCTACGTCCAAAAGTGGAAGAAAAGCGTGAAGAAGCAGCCAACAGCGCAGCCTCTGACAAAAAATCAACATCTGTTGACAAGACAAAGAAAAAAGATTCCTCAAAGACCGACTCTACTCAATCAGCTCCTGATAGTTCAAAGTGATCATGCGTTAAAATGGTCTTATTTATTTCAAGTTGCTTCATCTACCTTTTGAGTTTCGGATGATGGCGAAATAAAATGTATTCAATTATTATTATTGTCCTAATTCAGTCGCTCAAAAGATTTGATCAAAGAAACATTTAGGGTTTTTTATAACTACTAAGACCAATTCCACGTCGATGGATACAGTTTTTGATCACAAGTTTTTCTTATACCTGCTCTTTTGCTTTATTTTTGGGTGATAACCATAGTTGCATCGCGCCGATGGTCAAAACGGGCGCCGAACGTCGACTTGACGATTTTCAGGTGCTAGTTGTGCTGGTAAGATTATTTCCGAAATCGTCAATGAGTTACTTTAAGATTGCTAATAACTTTTTGGTAATACTTGCAAGAACTGCATATGCTCAGTGTATTTTAATAGAAAAGCAAAAAATGCGGCGTCAGCTCCTATGCAACTATGGTGATAACTGAAATCTAAAAAAAAAGAATCAGAAGAGTTTTTGGTATAATGAACGAGAAAAACAGCAATTTGAAACATTGACCCTAGTAGCGAATATTAGTCACAAATTCCGTACGCTGGCCTTCGCCAAGCCTAAGGGCTAAGCGTAAACTTGTTGTTTGCAAGGGTAGTTACAGCAATTTTTAAAAGTCGGATGCTCGGTATTCGCTACTAGCGCCGAAACATTTTATCTCGGCTGAGATACAGGTCTTCAAAGTCGAAAATCTATTAGATAGTTTTAGGTATGTGTGACTGTGTGTCCTACTTTTTTGTAAAATTTATTTTAACTGGCGTTTTAATTACAAAATCGAAAAAAACGCTTTGTTACGTTGTAGTGCAGGATTTTGGATATCGTTCGAAAAAGTCTGCAGCGATGAGCCTGATCCGTTGAGGCTGTCTATCCATTTTAACGTGGATACTCACTCAAATTTTAGTAAAAAATCGCGATTTTACACTGATCACTAAGCGAATTTTTCTTTTCAATGACCCTTTTGAAAAAAAAACTCTAGAATCTTAGCTATCTTTTAAAAAAAAGTTTGCCCTAATATTATTCTCTGTTTAGGCTGTCTATCGATTTTAAGGTAGCCAGGGTGGGGTATCCGCTTGGTGGTATCCAGGCCGTGGTCTCCCCATCATTGATAAAGTAGATATTATTTTCAATGTGAAAGAATCGAGCTAATCCATACTCTGGGGATGCTGCAAACAATCGATCACGACTGACATCACGATCTCTGCAAATACGCTTTCGGCTACTGCCATCCTTGGACCTTGAACGAGACTTGCGTTTTCTATCACGAGGACTGAAAATTAGATTATCAGTCTCAAAAGCCATTAACATAAGGGGAGATGGTTCGGATGTGGAAATTTTTGAAAAGATCACCTATAGACTTTCAATCACACGAAATTTTGTTTTCGCAACTCTTTACCCTGTGAACATTTAATTCAGTAGTAACTGCAAAATTTTCATATACGAATACGAGAAAGCAATGTATGCAAAGGAAGGCGCTGCTTCTGCATCAAAAGCAAAATTTGTACAAATATCTGCTTGTATCATCAACATATAAATTTATTAGATAACAACAGTTTCAACAGATTTGCATCAGACTTGACAAACTTAATAACCGGAATAAGAATTCAAAACCAGTAGATCCGCTGCGTCAGTACCTAGAGTCATTTCGAATTAAGAAGAGTCAGACACGTTGAGAAAATCGAAAATGGATAATGCTAGTTTGGGTCCGTCATGCATCCAAAATTTTTCTTAAAGGATGTGAAATTACAGATGGCAATAAAAACTATGCCACATTTATCTCCCGATCTTGCTAATGTGGATCGTCATTTCCGACTTGAAAACATCAACCTACGTGTACGCGCAAAAAGCAATGTATGCAAAAGAAGCAGGGTTCTGCATGAAAATGCGATATTTGTACAAACAACTTTCTGTATCACAACCATATAGACACATAAATTTATTGGGACGATTTCAACAAATTCGATAACCAAAGACGAAAATCAACAAGCATTAGATGAGCTGTATTCTTCTTTTAATCCAGCGATGCGAATAATGATGTCTTGGCCTCTCGCGTGTTCCCGTAGATCTTGTTCTTTGACCGGATCGATTCGCATACACATAATATATGCTCGGATAGATTGAATAGGGATTTTGAACTGATTAGCGATGGCTTTACGCTTCCTAACACATTTGTTCAGTTTATCCAAGCTCATCAGGGCAAGGGTACACTCGATTAAAACATACGCTGGATTCTTCGAAGTATCAAAGGAACACAAGTCAAGTTCCTCATTCTGAAAAAGAGTTATCGTTAAAAGAGCATGCTCACGCGTTCAAAATTTGTCCACGCTAATTCAATTTTCACTTGTTCCCGTATTTTCTCTAATACACCAAAAGATAGGTTTATTTTTCAACCTCTCCAGAATTGTGGAAAATTTCTGGTCGATCTCAAAATTTTGGGTGAAAATTCAAAATTGAAAAAGCGGAATCGGTAGAGCTCGTGGAAGCTAAGCAAACGCAAAAACAGCTTTGCAAAACATTTACTCTGCCCGAGATATAGACCGTCGAAATAGAGGGGTCAGTTTATTAGAGAGGGTCGTTATCTTAGAGAAAATACGGTAATATTTTCATAATGGCCATAAATTTTCACTAGCTCGAATTTCAGGGCTGAGAGAAACTTACCCAAACGAAATTTGCCAGACGTATGTTTTGCCGAGACGAAATTTGCCAAATCGAAATGCACCAAAACGAAATCTGCCATACGAAGGTTTCGCCTACAACGAAATATGCCTAACGTTTAGTTGAGATTTACAGTAACTCCTTCATATTTTCTGCGTGTTTAACCTCAAAACAACCCCAAATGACTTGGAACTACCCTGTACAGTCCAAATTGCCCAACAGCATTTAGAATCACTCTGAACACCAAATGGCCTGAAAACACGCAGAACCACCGATAATTACAATCGTAACTCCCTATACCTAATGCATCCCGGTTATGAATATGAGGCCCTACACCAACGTCTCTCCTTTTCAGGATCGCTCAGAAACACCCCGGAGTGGCCAGAAGCCAAAAAAATGGTTTTTGGGAATTCACTAAAGGGGCGAAGGATTGAAGTGTTCACGAAAAAGCGATTGAGCGGACCGAAATTCGGCTCCGGTGGTCCTAATTTTTTAAGATCGGGTAGTTTGGCGTATGTCGATGGGATTAGAATGAAAAATTGTACAATTTTGAGTGATTAAGTCCATCTGAGTGGATATTTGTTCCGCTCAATCGCTTTTCGTAAAAAAATTTACTCTTCTTTAATAAACCCCAAAAACCACTTATTTTCGGCTTTTGGCCACTCCGGAGTGGGTCCTGAGCCATCTTGAAGATAGAGGGTTGGTGTAGAGCCTCATATATTCATTACTGAGGTGGCTTGTTTAAACCCTTCCGTGTGTACACTTTATTTTTACACCATTTCTTATGAGTTTCTGATTTCTCAAAATTTTAGATCGGCCACCTTGGTGTGGATAGCTACTCGGGCACTAAACTGAGAAAGATGAAGAAGAAATTGAAGTGAGAGCGAAAAATTCATTTGATACACTATAGGTGTGAGTGAATGAAAATTCGTCTATTGGATACGGGGCTGAATAAGTTTTGATCACAATATGGTGGCAACATAATGCTAGACAAATTTCATTGTAGGCAAAATTCGTTTTGGCAAATTGAACCACTTGTTCTCGCTCCCTCTCGAAAAAATATTTGCGGTGCATTACATACAGTAGACTGTTCAAAAAAACTAATCTCAAAGTTTAAAGGCCATTTTGAGCTATATTCAGTTGGTTTAATAAATTTGAAATAAAGTTCTAAGATACTTACGCCACAACTATTTTCAAAATCACAGATGAAGTCACGACCATGCTCGAACTTTCGCTCCAGTTCATTCTCCATCAATTCACAACAAACATGCTCAAACTTGGTCGAAATGCTATCTTTGTCACGGCCCAAGAACACATCCAGACGAGAACTGCAACTTTTTTATTTTAGTAAAGTCGGAGTTCGATAAAACGTCCCCACAATGTTCTTTATCCAGTTGAGTCCGAAATTTTTCAAAACCAAAACTTTTAAAGGCATTTACACGCCCTTTTTTTACAATTGGATTCAGTATATTGCAAGGATTACATCTTTGCCGATCTTTCATCTGAATTTCAGACTTCTTCTTTTGAAAAATATTCAATTTTTATACCGTATTTCCTTTAAAAAGCGCGCATGAGCGCTTATTTTTTAAACCCCCGAAAATTTGAAAAATTTTGGGTCAATCTCGAAAGTTTCGGCTGCTCAACTGAAATCTAAAAAGTGGAATCGGTAGCTTACTAAGCGCCTGCTTAGCGCTAAAAACATTAAGCGCCGGTTTATGTTTAAATTAAACTTTGATATTTTATGCTCTCCAAACCCAACTTGTCTATAGGAAACACTAAATAATTTTAAAATGACTGAAAAAGTCAGTTTTGTAAAAATAAGTCTCTGAATTTCCTAATTTGAAAGGCAACTTTGAATTAGTCGCTAGAATTTATAAATTAGTCGCTATTTTTCAGTCAATAGTCGCTACATTTTAATTTGATTCTTCTTTTGTTAATTAGGCCAAGCCTCAGGCCTAAAGTAGGCAGGGCTAGAACGGGCTCAAACGTCTTTTTGAAATAAAAAGTGTCTCTAAAATAAAATCACAAAGGTAAAAATGGCAATATGAGAACCAAGCGTTTACGTATCTTTGTGTCAAGGTTTATATCTTTCAAAGGAAAGACATTGAAGGACCATGAAACTTGATAAGCACAGCAACTTGGAAATTTTGAATTCGCGCGGGACCACCCTAATTTTGTCCATAATGTTTTTGAATTAATTTTTTGTGTGCATTGAAAAATTTGAATTCTATTTATGAGTAAATTTTCAACAGCTTCCCTCACACTCCACCGAAACACGTCTACCGAAACAAACAGAAATTGATTTTGTTGAGAAATATTTTATTTATTTTCTGAAAAGTTTGTACTCAAAATGATCGCTAGGAGTTTATGCTCATTTTGGTAATGAGAACTTTCAAGAAAAAACATCAAAAAGTTGGAAAATAAAATCAATGAAAGTGGTGTTTCGGTTGAAATCCACTAAAATATACCGAAACACGACTTATATTGATTTTATTTTCCAACTTTTTGATTTTTTTTCTTAAAAGTTCTTATTACCAAAATGAGCACAAACTCCTAGCGATCATTTTGAGTACAAAACTTTTCAGAAAAATAAATAAAATATTTCTCAACTAAATCAATTTCTGTTTGTTTCGGTAGACGTGTTTCGGTGGAGTGTGGGGGAAGCTAACACAGACTAATATAAGTAGCTATGGTGCAGTGAAAGCAGGACAAGTCGTCCGATCTGGCATTGTCAAGCAACGTGGGCTCGACTAGTTAACGGTTCTATATTTTGAAAAATTACACATGCAAACAAAAACAATTCGAAAACATTATGGACAAAATTAGGGTGGTCCAGCGCGAATTCAAAATTTCCAAATCGCTGTGCTTATCAAGTTTCGTGGTCCATTAAGTGACTAAAACGACCGACAAAATCGTAATACCCGCAAATTTTTGTAGTATAGAGACAAAAATATAAAGAACAGAACAAGTGTCGGACCCAGCTGGAGAAAGAACTTTTTGGCCAGTCATCATATTGAGGTTTAAATATAAAAATATTTTCAAGGCTAATGAACTGCTCCTACTACATTTCAATTCAAGTACCCAGTGGTCCAAGAAATGTGCACTTTTGTGAACGGGCTTTTTTGTAGCGCGTTTTTTGAAAATCTGTAAGCGCCATTCGACTCAGAATTTGATAAGAATTTGTTTGGTATATATATATGTCAAAAACACGATTTTTGCTTGGTCCTCGTGTGGTTTGGGTCCTAATCTCCGGATGGCCTCTGGATAAGCTAGGCCCAAACCACAGAGGGACCAAGCAAAAATCGTGTTTCTGACATCATATACCAAAGAAATTCTTAGCAAGTTCTGAGTCGAATGGAGTTAACAGGTTTTCAAAGAACGCACTACAAAAAGTTATGGCCGCCTACAAGTGTGCACATTTCTCGGACCACCCGAGATTTGAAAAAGCTGCAGGATTTATTCAAATTAGTTCTCCAAATACTATATTATAACAAAAAATTTAATGACCTGAGAGATGCCAGACCTTCAGTGACTTCATTCATCTTCTCATCTAAGAAACTCAGCTGAGTCTGGATCTTGCATACGTTAGAGTTCAGCATCAAAATTGGTTGCTTCAACATGTTGCTGGAATAAAGAGGTCAAGTACATAGGTTTTATTCATAATTACCTGTCTTTAACTTTGTCCATCATTGCGGCAAAAGCTGATCCCTTTGCTGAGCCAAACGAAATATGCCCACTAGATGGCGAGCTCAGGCTTTTCTAAAAAGCAACAGATAAGTTACGCAATACAGATAATAATACTTTTATGAGTCTATCTAAAGAAAATTTTGAAGCTTTTTTGGAGGCAAGACGACATATTGTAGTGAAAATAGGTTAATTTTTCAATAAAAAGTTTCGAATTTTAGTGAAAAATTAAGCTTTGGCAATATATCCACACAAAATCTTCGAGTAGAACGGAGTCATTATTTTAGCAAGGAGACGAAAATGTTAATACACAACAATGCTTTTACGATAAAGCCGAAACTATAAATCGATTAGTCGGTAGAAAACCCCACCTGATAATGTTCAATACAGTCGACGCTCCCAATAACATACACCCCAAAAGTTCGTTCCCGCCTAGGGTCCGACACTTTTTTAGCCCCATTTTTTCAAACTTTTTCCATTTATCTTTTGACAGTCTGGTCGCAAATATCGCAAGGATTCAGATTTTGCCGATCATTTTTTGCAGAAAACAATGATTTTGACATTTAAAAAGCAAAAACTCCCATTAACATACACCGAAATCCAAAACAGGTGTATGTTAATGGGAGTTTTTGCTTTTTAAATGTCAAAATCATTGTTTTCTGCAAAAATGATCGGCGAAATCTGAATCCTTGTGATATTGGCGACCAGACTGTCAAAAGATAAATGGAAAAAATTTGAAAAATGAGGCTAAAAAAGTATCGGACCCTAGGCGGGAATTAACTTTTGGAGTGTATGTTATCGAAGCGTCGACTGTACCGTAAAAACTTCATAAAAAAGTTGTGCATGCTCACTTTTCAACCTTTGAAAAATAGGTAGATTTGAGCCGAGCTGGAAACTTTTGCATGTGAAGCCAAATAGAAATTTGCAATAAATAGACTAAGAGGTAGATAAGAAAATGCGAAAAGCAGATTTGATAAATTATTTTTGCGATTGGAAATGCAAACCCTCAAAGTTAAAGGTCCCCGCTTATACGAAGGTGACCGTTACGTAGAGGTTTCACGGTACATAAATCAATAAAATTGAGAATTTGTGAAACCAAGGCAATCTGACCATACACAAAGTGAAAACGGTTTTAGTAATATATGTCAGCATGGAATTACCAAAACACCAACCTGGGTAGGCTCCACACTCAGTGAAGACTCACTGACATTAGAAGCTTGGTATTTGCTCCCCTGCTGCGAAGAACCTGCGAGCCAACTAAAAATGGGTGTCTTAAGCATTAATACACTTGTCTTTAAAACACTCACCTCCCATCGGACTGTTGACTATCCGTCGAAATGGATTTACTTTTAGCTTCCGGTGATTTAGCTACCTGAAAGAATTATACATGAATGTGTGAAAAAGTAGCACGAATTGCCAACCCTGGTTACCAACGAATTTTAATAAAACATTTCCAAAGAGTTTTCGGTGGAAATCAGTGCACGAATTTCGAGTTAATCACAAACTGAGTGTTTGTTTTTGAGCCATTTCGTTAGCTAGAAGATAATCCTAACTCATAAGCTGTTCGTGGGAAAAGGAAAAAGAATTTATGGAAAAAAGTACAAAAAAGAATCGCACCTATTACAAAGGTGCCGTTAGTCGTCATTTTACCTTGAACCAGGGTAAGGGTGAAATCTGCAGATATTTATTTCCATCACCACGAAAAGACATGAAGATAAAATTTGACTAACCTATCTAGTCCGAAAAAAATTTGCAAAAAAAATTGATAATCCGAGTAAGTACAGCAATATTTCGGGTTATTTACGAAAAAAGCCAAACTTTTTAAAAAATCGCCATCGAAGACCAGATAGACAAAAAAGGCAGTGCCAAAAATATTTTAGTGAAAACACATGAAGTGGTAATCTATTCTGTAGACAGAGTCAAGATGAGTTATGAACAGTTCCTCTTAACTTAAATATAGGATATTTTCAGGGAATTACGGTGGAACTCAACGCAAGAAGTTTCATTCCATCTCAAATTGTGTCCAATAAGTTCATATCTTTTTTTCTTCTAATTAAAGACTTTGCAGTTGTTCTTATCTTGTAGATGAAGAACAGCGCTACACAATAAGTTATTGATCAAGTATTGTTAAAAAAAAATGCATTGTTTTAAAAAAGTGAAAAAATCAGCAGATCCGTACTCTGGAGATACCGCAGACACGCGAAACAGATCGGAGTACGGTTGCACTGACTTCATACATAAAAAATACATAGAGCATGCATACATAATAACCGAGCATATGCAGCATTAACGTAAAGTTGAAAATGGTCGAAGTAATGATTGAAAATTCTAACCTTTTCTTTGATGTCATCAGACGAGGAACTACTAGCAGATGAATGACTTTTTGTAAACTTGATTCGGTGGAGCAAATGTAGTATACACCCCCACTCAAGTGTAGTATACACCCCCCAGTTTGCCTTGGTCCGCCAAGCTGATTTTTTTTTCAAAATTTTTTCCGAATTTTTTGAACAGTGTTTTTCATTGGTTTGAAGTTTAAAAAAATTCGGAAAAATTTTGAAAAAAAATCAGCTTGGGGGACCAAGGCAAACTGGGGGTGTATATTACACTCGAGTGGGGTGTATACTACACTTGAGTGGGGGGTGTATACTACATTTTAGCCGATTCGGTGACCACCTTCTTTCTGAGAAATTGACTTGTCTTCTTGACGGACTTCTTCATTTTGTTCTTGGAGCGTTTCACTACCAGATACCTAAATTATTTGAGTAAAAGTGCACTCACAACTGATATTAACTTCATTTTGTAAATCCTTCTTGGTTCTTCAACTTTCTCTGGATTGGATTCATTTGCAGACATCTGAATTAATTCACTAAAACTGTTGCAGGAAAAAAAGATGAATATTGTGACCTTAGATGCAGTTTCGCCGGCTACTGGATCATCCATCCCTTCATTCTGTATACCTGTAGCACTTATGGCAGAGCCCTAGAACATTCAACGATGAAAGTTATCAAAGAAAGTGAAAAAAACGGATGATGGGGATGCCTTGCTTGCAGAGCTCTTTTTCCTTTTCGCTCATGTTCCTTTTTTTTACTGTAAAAACATTGGTTGAATACACAAAAATGATCAAGAAGGCGCACGACGTAAACGCAAACTAACAAAAGCGTTTATGATCCACCTACAATGACACGGAAAAAATCGCAGCAACAGTGAGAGTTGTAGTGCGAATCGAGTATATTCCCAATCATTTAGTCAAATCTATTCATAACGCGCCCGGTTAGCCAGACACAAAATCTCAAAATTAGGATTTCGATTCTCAAAATCAGGATTTTCAACAACAAAAAATCAAACGTAATCAAGCAAGAAACATTATGCTGTATTCCTGATTTTCGACAATCCAAAATCAGGGTTTGAATAAAAATTAGGATATGCCTGATAAGTCGAACCATCTGGCTACCCTATAGCTCACCCTGTGTGGAGCAGGCCCAAGGATGTGCTATAAAAATGGGCACTTTTAAAAGGTTTTTTATTTAGTCGTTGTATGCAGTCGTTATCAGTCTAAATGGGCTAAGGCATGCGCCATAAAGAGACTTGACTCTATATATACAGTGGATTCTCGATAGTCAGGACCACCCTAGGAGCCGGCCAAAGACTGCATTATCCTTGGGTGGCTTTATATAGGGGGTTGTCTTTTATTGGGGTGGCTTTGGAGTCAAATCTCTATCTTGGGGGCCGCCGAAGTTGGCCTTATACCGAGAGTAGTCTTTTATCGATGTACGACTGTGTTGAGGACAAAAAATTGGGTCTTTTTGGTCAAGGATCCTATATTTCAAAAAACGGAGAACCAAAATTCATCTCTGAGGGTAGTCTCCAGGGATTCTTGCTATCGATAATCAACTACATACATGACCCTTATTAGACGCGTAAGCAGTGTTTTTGCTCTCACAAAATATTCAACTCAAAATTATGTGATATATGGCAGCAAATAAATAAAACGCACAAGATATCATTCCTTTCAACTAAAAACAGCACAAAACACCTGTTTTGAATATGTCGCAATAAATGATGTCTTGTTTCAAACTAGGGTTGGCCAATGGGCATATGCCCGGACATAAAAAGAAGAAAAAGGGTTGCACAGAAAAGAAATACATCTCGAAGAGACCCCTGAAAATATGATTCACCCTCGAAATATCCCCGCACATATGCCCGCAAAAATACAGAAAAAAAATACACCGCGAAGGGTGTATTTCTACTAAAGTTGACGTATGGGCATGCCCCGGCTTATGCCTGGGGCATATTCCTGGCATCTACTCATATGACATTTTTGGTCAAAATTCACCTTTCGCGGTGTACTTTTTCTGTATTTTTGCGGGCATATGCCCGGGAGATATTTTGAGGCTGAATTATATTTTCAGGGGTCTCTTCGGGATTAATTTTCTTTTCTGTGCAACTCTTTTTCTTCTTTTTTATGTCCGGCATATGCCCGGGCATACCGTATATTCTCGATTAGAAGGCCCGGCCTTCTATTTTTCAACCCTAAAAACTCGGAAAAAATTTGGGTCGATTTTGAGATTTTTGCGTGCTCAACCAAAATTTTAAAAGTGGAATCAGGTGAGCTCGTGCTAACTAAGAAAACGCAAAAAACAGATTTGCGAATTTCTTTTCTAGGCTGATATATAGGTCCTCAAGAAGGGCTTTCTATTAGGGTAGTTATTAGGGTAGTTACCGAGTAGCGTCGGCTGTTCTACAAAACAGCCTTTTATTCCGGGAAAAAAGAAATGATTTAATATAAAAAAAACATTTTTTATTTTCCACTCGAACTTTATGTTCGACAACTACCTCTTATTTTTTCAAGGGGTTAGCCGGGCTATAGCCCCCCCTGTCAGAAAATCCTGGGTGCACCTATGCTATCACCAAATATACATTTCTACTTAGTCAACTCAACCGACCCCCTCCCTTCGTCCGATTTCGTGATGTGAAAAACTCGTGTCCACCCTTGTAACAGTTGGAAATCCCTGTTTTGAATTTCGTCTCAAGACATAAAATAATTTTGGCTGATCTTTCCTACTTTCGGACGACTGTTTTTTTTCTTGGACAGTATTTTTCTGCGGCGGTGGCGGCTGTGATCCAAATATGTTCACGATAAAGTAAACATAAAGCATTAAAGTGTGTGGAAGATATACTTTTAGGATCAGAGTTTTTTAGCATTTGTATGTATACAGTCGAGTGCCGATATAACGGCACCCCCGGTACCAAAAAACCGGTCCCAAGCAATAAAATTACCCACGATATAACGGCACTACCCTTTTCAGTCAAAACTTCAGATTTAACTTCAGATTTATCAAAATTTTTTGAAAAATTTGCTCATTTTTAGTCTTTACCTTTTAATTTTAGTTTTATTTTTGCTCTCAAAAAAGATAATTTTTGGCTAAATATTGTGGTAAAAATGATACCTCTGATACAACGGCATCCCCGATATAGCGGCATCTTTGACCGGTCCCCAGGGGTGACGTTATATCGGCACTCGACTGTATTTAAAAAAATATTGTGTTCATGAAGCAAGCAATCCGCCGCCTAGTAATTAGCTCTGACTTGTTACAATTCTTCAAAAATTATTCTACTGGTCCCATCTTGTAGCTAAAATTCAGGGCTACCAGATGAACCATTAATAAAGCAGATTTTGTTTAAAAAATTCGAATAAAATTCGAAGGATCCGTCCAAGCATCCGTACTCTAATTCGAGTTAGGATTCTTAGGCGCTTTCTAAAAAATTTATCTGAATGTTTGAAACAATATTTACTCAGTCAATAGCTCGTTTGGCAGCCGCAAACCTCATTTACATGATGAAAACAGCTACATAAGAAACTGAAAAAAAAAAAACCACACCAACTGAATACTTTTGGGAAAAAAGTAAAAAAGGCGAGGATTCTGTTTGCGCCATTTTTATGCCCCCTACACAATGATCCGTTTTTCGTCCGCATCCGCAATTTAAAGCACAATATAGAAAAACCAATTAAATTTATTTCGTATATGCATTTAAGTAGTCCGCAATGCGGTCCGCGTCGCGGACTACTTAAATGCATATACGGAAACCAATTTCATTGATTTTTCTATGCTGTGCTTTTAAGTGCGAATGCGGATGAAAAACGGATCATTGTGCACGTAGGGTTAGTGGGTAGTCTGACGCAAATAGACTCCTGATTGTTCAGACGCTAATAGAGGTTTTTAGGGTACTTGTATTTTTTTAAACAAGATCCTTTAAGTTTTGCTAACAACTAAACATTGGCTGAGATCTTTTCTTACAAGACAAGAATTGTCAACAGTCGTCTCTTTTGAATTATAAAAGAACATGCTCGACAGATTCACACTTGGGGTCCCAACTTTGGGCCATCAAACACAACCGCTTATCCACTTCTCTACAAGGCCGAATTTTCAAACCTAAATGGCTTTTCTCTCTTCTTTAAGGGATCTTGCTGACTATGGACACAAAGTGGTGATTTTGGACACAAAGTGGTGATTTTGGACGATTTTTACTTGGAACCCTAGGTCGTACAGTAGTTAGGAACGAACCACATGTACAGGGTGGTCCAAGAAATTCCCTGGATTTGAAATGGTCATAACTTTTTTTTCTAGGGCGTTTTTCGAATTTCTGTAAACGCCAAAATGTTTATCTTGACGGGGATTTTTGTTTTTCGGAAAAAAAAATTTCGAAAATTTTGACTTTTTTGCCTTGGTCCCCCCTATGGTCCAAAAAGATGACAAGATTGATTATTTTGGACCATAGGGGGGACCAAGGCAAAAAAGTCAAATTTTTCGAAAAATTTTTTTCCGAAAAACAAAAATCCCGTCAAGATAAACATTTTGGCGTTTACAGAAATTCGAAAAACGCCCTAGAAAAAAAGTTATGACTTTTTCAAATCCAGGGAATTTCTTGGACCACCTGTATTTCACAATATTTTGCAAGCAATAAAAGGTCTGGCTGGCCTTTTTGCATCCAAAGTTTTTCTCCATCTGGTCTCTTACAATTAAATAGGCTGAACTTGTTTTTCGGCTGAACAATAGCTATCGCCTGGCTTCACGATCCCTCTTCTTCACAACAACATGAAAATCACCAGCTGCTTTTATTCGTAGAGCATTTAGGCCGAGTTTTGACCACGCGGTTATTAAAGATCCAAAATTCAATCAAGAACTTGTTGATTAAATAAAATAGATAACTCGTTTTAAGCTTCTAAGTAGTGTTGCGGTCGAGCCGCGGTCAAAGAGCCATTGCCGTCTCCGACAACGGTTGTCCCCCGCCAATTCAAAGGATTTACGTACAAATTTTTCAACTTGGTTTCTATCACAACTATACCTAAAATTAAATTCTAGGCCTTGTTTTGTTAGAAATCAAGTTGAAAAATCCGTACAGAAGTTCACTGATTAGACGAAAATTTTGAATTGACGGGGACAATCCAAAACGCGTGGCCATGGCCCTTTAAAACTGAGGTTAGTCCGCGATCATATTTTGCTTTTCTGAAAAAACCACACCACAAAACCGCCCTCAAAGCCTGTCCGCAACGCTACTTATAATTCTAAAATACGTTCATTTCAAATGCTTCTTTATGCAGATACCTCGGTAACTTAAAGTATTTTGCGGTAAGAAAAAATATTTTGCGGGAAAATCAAATTGCGGTAATAAAAAAATGATTTGCGGTAATTTTCAAGTGTTTTGCGGCAAGAAAAAAGTACCATCCGTCCAAAATACGTCCGAAATTCAATTCGTCCAAAGACAATTCGTCCAAAATTCAATTCGTCCAAACTTCAGTTCGTCCAAATTGCAATTCGTCCAAATTTGATCAAAATTTAGTTCGTCAAAATATTCACCAAAAGTATTGATCCACTTGCACCTGAGTACCGATATTTAGGCTGCCAAATACTATCACCTGAGTATTTATTCCTAAATACAGTCACCTAAATAACATGTGTTTTGGACTACCGCCTAAATACTGTGCGGTCTGAAACTACTCGAAAACTGGGGTTACTGCAATCCAAATACCGTATTCTCTCTAATAGAACCACATGTGGTTCTATTTTTCAACCCCCCTTGGGCGGTGTGGTTCTATTAGAGAGTGTGGTTCTATTAGAGAGAATACGGTAGCTGATATAGTATGAACAAACTGTGCTTGGGACACGATTGTGAGTAGGATACAATGCTTGTATTTAATTTGAGCTTAATCCAAAGTTTCGGATAATGTAGGGGGATACACGTGTGAGCAGGTTTTAGATGGTTTTACTATTCATCCTAAAGCTTAATTTTCCATTAAAAGCTATTTTAGTTAGGAAAAAAGTATATCGCCACCACCGGGATTCGAACCTGTAACCTATTAGGTGATTAATTTACGCCAGATCAATCTCATGCACAGTGGCCGAAAGCCAATAAAATCTGGGTTTTTTGGAATTTACTAACAGGGGGACAAATATTTTGCGAGAAAACGATTGAGCAAGTCGGAATTTCAATGTGATCGGGTGAATTGCGCAGAATCTCACCACCGAACATCGCGAACCACTCCAAACCACCGTAAACAGTGTTTTGGCGTCACTGTAATAGTTTAGGATAGTTTCGGATATTTGGTGGTCTGATTCTAAGCGATTCACTAGATTCTGATTTGCTCAATCGTTTTAATCGCAAAAGTTTGTCCTCCTTTAGTAAACCCCAAAAACCAGATTTTAACCAGATTGGCTAAACCAGATTGGCTTTCGGCCATTCTGGCACGGGTTTATGAGCGGCTAAAGTTATTCTGTGACCGTAAAAATGGTTCTCCCACAAAATTTTGACTTGAAATTCAAATTTGGACAAATTGAAATTTGGACGAACTATATTTTGGACAAATTGAAATTTGGACGAACTATATTTTGGACGAATTGCCATGGCACCATTTTAATGTTCTTACAAATAATTTTTTGTGGGAGAAATGAAGTTGTACACAATCGATTCTGCAATTTTATTCGAAATTCCTAGCTAATCATTTCTAACTATACTCCACTAGGATTGGGGATTTGGGTCCCGGCGGGATTCGGGATCGGGGTTTTAAAAATTTCTGGGATTCGCGATTTTTCCAAAAACCGCAAAGTGAATATTTAAAAAATTTCTTGTATGATATGAAACAAAGTACTACAGTACAGTACAGTACTACGCGGTCTGAAACTATTCGAGAGCTGGAGTTTTTGAAATCTAAGTAGCTATTTTGGTATGAGAAAAATCATATTTTGTTCAGGACAAGGTTGAACGTAGGATATAGTACTTTTATTTACTTTTGGCCGATCTAAAAATTAGGATTCTGGAGGGGGAGCCCGCTTATAACAGGTTCCAGGTGACCTTAGTATTCACCCGAAGCTTACTTCTTCATTAAAAATTACTTGGCCAGGAAAAAATAGTTTACCACCACCGGGATTCGAACCAGTAATCTATGAGGAGATTAATTTACGAAGGACCAATCTCATACCACAGTGGCGAAAAGCTCATAAAACTGGTTTATAAAACTGATTTATAAAACAAATAAAACTGGTTTAAAGCTCACTAACGCAGGGCGATTTTTTTCGCGAAAAACGACTGAGCGAATCAGAAGTTTGCCCCCCCCTTCCGTAAACCTAGTAAAAACGAGATTTTATTTGCTTTCGGCCACTCTGGCACGGGTTTTTGAGCGTTTGAAGTTATTCTGTTAAAATTTTGACTTGAAATTCAAATTTGGACGAATTGAATTTTGGACGAACTGTCTCTGGACGAATTGACTTTGGACGAACTGAATTTTGGACGAAATGCCACGGCACCAAACAAAATAGGCTTTTGAGGCTTTAACTTGACTTATCCTCAGGGTGCACAGATCAAAATCACAAAAGCAGGATTTTGTTTCCAAAAAGCAGGAATTTAAACCAAAAAATCTACAAAAAGCAGGAATAAGCTGTTATAAAATGATGTGAGATGTGCGAAAATTCCTGCTTTTTTAAAAGTAAAAAGCAGGATTTGAAAGCAAAAAGCAGGAAATTCCTGCTAAAGCAGGACATCTGTGCACCCTGCTTATCGTGGTAACTTAAAGTCTAAATTTTTTTTAAATCAAATTTGGTCAATTTCGTAAAAAAATCAGGGTAGTCAAAAACCAGATGGCTTAGGACCCACTCCAGAATGGCCAAAAGCCAAAAATAATTGTTTTTTTGGGGATTTACTAAAGGGGGTAAACTTGTTGCGAAAAATCGACTGAGCGGATCATAATTCAGTCAGATGGGCTTAATCGCTCAGAAACTTAGTTTAGGGTGGTTTAAAGTGGAATAACGTGCAATTCTGAGCGATTAAGCCTATCTGACTGGAATTCTGATCCGCTCAGTCGATTTTTCGCAGCAAGTTTACCCCTTTAGTAAATCCCAAAAAACAATTATTTTTTTGGCTTTTGGCCATTCTGGAGTGGGTCCTAAGCCATCTGGTTTTGACTACCCTGATTTTTTTACGAAATTGACCAAATTTGATTTAAAAAAAATTTAATTGCTGATTTTGTGCCAAGAAACTACAGTGAAGACAAAAATCGTTACACGCTGTAACTTTTTTTTAATTATTACTTTCGTGGCGAGAAATAGTTACAAGAATAGTTACAAAGGTCAAAATAGTTACAGGCTGTAGCTATTTTTCAAATGCAAAAATTTGTAACTATTTCCGCAAATAGTTACAAAAGCTCATCCCTGGCGGTAAGAAAAAAGTATTTTGCGGGAAAATCAAATTGCGGTAATAAAAAATGATTTGCGGTAATTTTCAAGTGTTTTGCGGCAAGAAAAAAATATTATCCATTTTGGACGAACTGAATTTCGGACGAAATGCTATAGCACCCACTTAAATATGGCTAAAATTGATTTACGCCCTCAAAAAACTGATTTACGCCTCAAAATACTGGTTTACGCCCTCAAATCTATATATTGCCATCTTTTGTCAAATTTTGTTGCCACTTTTTCAATATTTTTACACCAGCATGTAGCTTTGTATGGAGCAAATTTTTCTAAAAATTTGCTCCATACAAAGCTACATGCTGGTGTAAAAATATTGAAAAAGTGGCAACAAAAATTTGACAAAAGATGGCAATATATAGATTTGAGGGCGTAAACCAGTATTTTGAGGGCGTCAATCAGTTTTTTGAGGGCGTAAACTACTTATAGCCTTTAAATATCAAAAAGTTATTTGCGAAACAAATTGTGCCAAGACAAATTATTTCTCATTTGAGTTTATTCTCAGAATGCTTTTTGAGCAGTTCTCTTTTTTCTCAGTTAATTTTTGAGCAGTTGGGGGTGTGCCGAAAACACAAATGAAGAGTTTTTGCTTAAAGGGCCTGACCTCTTCCTACTCGGTGGTCCCCGCCAATTCAAAAATTTCCCTCGATCATTGGACTTCTGTACGGATTTTTCCGCTAGGTTTCTAACAAAACTAAGCCTAAAATTTGATTTCAGGCCTAGTTTTGTTAGAAACGTGGCGGAAAAATCCGTACAGAAGTCCAATGATCGAGGGAAAATTTTTGAATTGGCGGGGGACCACCGAGTAGGAAGAGATCAGGCCCTTTAACACGGGAAACGCCGTACGTCCTAAAAGTATATTCTTGTACGAAATTTCACGCTGAACACGATGGTTAAAAAAATTGAAAAATACATTCTATTGTGGTCAGCTACCTTTTTGAACCGTCAATGTCTCGATTTTAGCCTATGCATTTTCCAAGGGGTAGATCATGCAAATTTATTTCAAAGATTAATTAAATTTTATATTATTTTATTATTTAAAAGGAAGCGCAGATTACGAGCTTTCTATTGACACATCGTTGAGATATTTCTGACAATCAAATGACAGCTAGAAAACTTTATTAGAAAATTTTTGGTTTCAAGTAACCATTGTGTTATTTTTCAAAAACATAGTTTATATTTTAATATGCAAAATAAGGTGTTAAAAAGCCATTCTTTTGATGAACGGTGGATAACGTTCGACGGAGCAAGAAAAACTGCATCGAATATTGCTTAAAAATAAACTAAAACAAGGCGTATCATGTGTAGGGTTTCGAAGTCGAAATCGCCCAAAATCACCACTATGTGTCCAAATCAGCAAGATCACTAAAAGAAGGAAGAAAGGCCGTTTAGGTTTGAAAATTCAGACTTGAGGGCGCAGTGGATGAGCGTTAGTGTTTGGCGGAAGGTTTGAGCCAGGAATGGATGAAAGACCTCTGTTGTTTGACCAGTGTTATCAAACCGGTGTATCAGCGACCAGTGAAACCAGCAAAGCTGGTCCACTATCCTATGAGGCATATTTCAGTACTTCAGTACTTATTGTAGAAATCCAGAAATTTTTTATAACACATATTTCTACTTCAAAACTCCACCAAGAAATTTCAACTTTTATCAGAATAAGTTGCATGTCTGAAGTGATGAGATCCAATTACTTTTTCATTATGATGATAAGGGTGTCAATGATATTCAAAGCCCAAAAAGTTCCGGTTCCGCATTTAAAAAAATATATATCTCGTATTAATGAGCGGGTTATCAATCTGAGGTCTGGGCTAGAATCGTAATTGACGTCATCAACACACATTAATGGTTATCAGGATTAATTGTACAATGCCATACATTCAACACTTAGAAAACCTCATGCCTTAGAAGCAAACTTCACATATAGAAACACTTTTAAGAAAATCGGAAGACAAGCAGGCTACAACAAAATTCACAAACAAATAGCATCATATGAGGGAGGACAACAAAAAAATTTTATTAGCGAGATGATAACAAGTTGTAAGGGACATAAAAATATTCTCACATAACGAAGTTTCAAGTGAACGGGTAAAACACACCAATAATTTTCTTTCCGACCCTCTTCAAGATGGATTCTTTTGCTTGTTCAACCTTTGGCGGACTCTCCAGACAGACATGTTCAGGCGATTCCTCCAAAACCAAAGAAGTTTCGACAGATTCAGGCTGCGAAAAAGATGGATCAGGGCTTGGACCAACAGACACAGAGCACTCGTGTTGGATGAACTGAGAAAAAGCTGTCATTGATCAAAAACAAAACCCAACAAAATACCTCAACTTCGCAGCTACCAGCAGCATTCTCGAATAGTTTCTTGATGTTCGAGCCACACTTCTCCAGCGAGATCAGTTCATCATAGTACGCCTTTTATGGAAGAAGCATGTCAGCATTTGCACCATCACTGGTATTTCCTTGCTCGATCAACTAAAACCATAAAAGACACTGAGTGAACAACTAAAAGCGAACCTTTTTCTGGCTTTCATAGTCCGCAAGCGAATTGTAAAGACCTTCCACTTTCGACCAATCACCGGTCTCCTCGGCAACTACCTGAGATTCTCTGATTGCTAGCTGGATGTAATCCTCATCACATCTGACCAAGGAACAATTGCGTTTCGCCGCAGGAAAGAGCCAAACTTGGCGCCAGTCTTATTGATCACGGCTCGCTAAACAGAACGATGAAGATTTCTGTAGCCTTGCTTAAAAGTTAACCTCCTCTTCGTACGCTTGTTTAGTCTCGGCTAAAATGGCAATAGCCTTCTTAACCATCTCTTTCGTATTGTTGCTGGACGCGATAAATTCCCACGATTTCTGCATTTTCAACCATATTTCTCTGCTCGTAAGACTCCATATAAATGTGCATGTGTTCAGACCACTGGCAACCACATTTCCAAAAAAAGGCAGGTCAGTATAAGAAGGAAGAAAGAGTACTGAATAAAATTATATACCATGCAATTGCCGGTTTCAGGATTCATAACCTCGCAATCTTCCAGAGCAGGGTTAGGGAACATGTTTGCGCTAACTTTGCTCAAGTAGCACTGACAAACAATCTTTGTAGGTATTTTAGTAGGCAGGGTAACTAATCTAACCTTGTCGTGACAAATAGTATTATAAACCGCTCGTACTCGCCATCTGAACCAGTGACTGTGGTCATGTGTTTGCCTGCAGCGCACACAGTCCTTGGATGATCTAGTTGACGGACTTCCATGGTAACCACTGGCACCATTAGCTTATCCGCCACACCTTCCTGCATAATATCTATTTTCTGCAATTCTTCTTCTCGCATTTTCAGAGCAGAGAGATTGGACTAGAAAAAAGTTGATTGCAAGACATCAAAAAGTTGAACTAATACCTGGATCGACTGCGAAATTTTCGCAAGCACAGGAGAAACGACTTCGATAATGCGACGAGCCTCATTGAGTTCGACGGTTTGATTTAGTAGAGTGGGCAACCAAGCTAGCCACGTGTTTTCAGCAAGCGACCAACTTCCTGCACAGAATGATTCCAACTTTCTTCGTACCACTGGCGATCGCTCTCACTGTGCTGGAGGCCATTAGCAGATGCACAAGGAATCGGAAAGAGTCATTATCCAAGCAATACTTTGTCGAATCAGTCAGAGCAATCTTCACACCATATTTCTCTTCCACCTCGGCCAATAAAGCCTTTAGAGCATCCAGAGTGTCACCTCAAAAGATACAACTTAATATTAAGCGATATAACATCAGGATTATTACCAGGCTGGTATTGAGTACCACGGGAGCCGGTGAAACAGAACACGATATTATTCACAGCGCTCTTGTGAAGATGACCTAGCAACTCACTCAAGCAATATCTGAATCCACGGTCAAACGGGGACAATTCGGCTTCAGCCTAAAAAAATTTAAAATCACAAGCATGTATATGACCCGGATAACATACAAGATACAGATACAATGAATGTTCTCTATAGAGGACAAATGGCTCACAATATTAGCCACATTCATCTTGTCCTGAAAGCAAAAAATCTAAATTTGCACAATTGAGCCGTCTAAAACCTTATCCAGCCCTTCTGTATCGCCCATTCCAGGAGTATCGACAAGCCCTAGACGACCCACACTGCTTTCGAACACATAGGTCGCAGAGGCGCGAGTAGCCGAACCACCTCCAAACGTGGTGTTTTCGTTCTTATCATCGGGATCACCAACACGAACAGATTGATGTTTGCCATTGAGGGAAATTGAGAAAGAAGCCGGAACCAGAAACATTGACTCACCAGCACGAGCAGCCTAGGAAACACAAGAATTGAGACATGATATCGTAACTATAACAAAAACAAAAAACCTTCAAAGCGTCATCGAAAGAAGGATAAGTGACATAGTTCTTGAACGCATTGATGAACGTCTGTAAAATCAATGGATAAATCTCAAAGATATCCAGAAGGATTAAAAATGACTCACAGATTTCCCATTACCGGTTTCTGACAAAAATAAAATGTTTCTTTCCGTACATTCATGCATGGACTTGAGAATCGGACTGACGGGAGGACTCTAAGAAAAACACATGATAGATCACCGACACATGGACAAGAAACACAAACCTTTGGCATGACATAACGCAGCTCTAGAAAGATGCTGTACTTCCCATTCTTCTTGATTTCACTTGAGAGATCAACTGCAACCATTCCTTTGCCTTTCTTCCGTTGATACATAACGCTGGAACATTCAAAACGCTCGCCAAGTTTGATTTCTCCAAAGCATCTTCTACCATATCAGCAATTGTAGATCCTTTACGCATTGACAAATTTACGACGACATCGCTTTCGATCTTGCTATCAGCAATAAATTTCACTTCTGCTTTGATAACCATTTTTGCGAAAATCTAGAAAATGCATTGTAAAATTTTGACGCAAAGACGATGTCTGAAAGAACAAGGGTGGCAGCGGCAGTGTTTCCATTTTTACCCCTCTTGGACAAGTCTCCTCAGTTTTTTCTTTTACAGCCTTTTTAAAAGGCTGCAGGAAAAAACTGCATGACCGCTTTTTGAAAAGGCTGTAAAAAATAAAAACAGCTTGGCCGCCTTTTAAAAAGGCTGTAAAACTTCAAGGGTGGTATTTAATTTTGGCCATAGAATTGTGAAAAATGGTCATAGAATACTGAATTTTGGCCATAGATCTGTGTTGGCCATAGAATATTGAAAAAATGGCCATAGATTTTTGAAAAATGGCCATAGATTTCTGAAAATTGGCCATAGATTTCTGAATTTTAGCCATATTCGCTCGAAATCATGTTTCAACCACTTTTTAAGATGCTCTTGGACCTGAAACATCCTGAAAAGATGTTTTAAGCGTGTCGATGACACTTTTCCGAGAAAAAAAAATTTCTGTAATTTTTCCGACCATTGGTCGCTCAGGGCAAAAAGTCAAATTTCAGTCGAAAAAAATTCTCGGAAAATTGTCATCGACACCCTTAAAACATCTTTTCAGGATGTTTCAGGTTCAAGAGCATCTTAAAAAGTGGTTGAAACATGATTTCGAGCGAGTATGGTTAAAATTCAGAGATCTATGGCCAATTTTCAGAAATCTATGGCCATTTTTCAGTATTCTATGGCCAAAATTCAGTAATCAATGGCCAAAAAAATCTATGGCCAAAATTAAATATTCTATGGCCAAAATTCAGTATTCTATGGCCAATTTTAAATGGACAATACTTTTTTCTCCGCCTAATTTACTTTTTTCCCGAGATCCTGGGCTACACGACAATACTAAAAATTTCAAAAAATTAGCACAAAAATTAAGAGAAAAATGCCAAAATAAAAACAAAGTTAAAATTAGGCGGAAAAAAAAGAAATTAGGCGGAAAAAAAGGGGTGTAACCGTTTTGGAAAATTTATTTTTGGAAATAGTCGATTTTGGGAGCAGTCGATTTTGGGAGCAGTCGGTTTTGGGAGCAGTCGATTTTGGGAGAATCATTTTGAAAAGTCTTCTTTTTGGGACCAATGTGTTACGATAATAACTATTTTCGGAATATTTTTTTTCAAAATTACTTATTTTGGAAAAATTTTCTTCGGAATTCACTTAGTAGGCAGAATAAATTGAGGATTTTTTCACTTTCGAAGAAATGCTTTAAAAAATTTTCTTTTTGCGGAAACTTCCTGTTTTGCACACTTTATTTAGGGTGATCTTATTTATCGCTACTATTTGCTTGTCCGTCTAATTTTTTTCTCAAAACTATCGGCTTATATTACATTTTGGAGGCCACCAATTTTTTTGACTTTCTATCTTTTTCAATGCAGAATGTGCTTGTGTTGACCACGAAACGGCTAATTCTTGACAGGTACTCAAACTTATTTTAATGAACTTTTCCGTCGCAAACAGAGCGGTTTTATTTCAATAACTACAACTAAGCCAGGAAAGATCAACACATTTGAACATAGAACAGACAAAGATCTTTTAAGGGGCTAATTTCTTGACCTATTTATGTGGCCGCTTGGTATAGGAGGAGGAACCCGAACTTGTGTTTCGCCCACGGCTGAATTTCTTTGGCCACGAATCGGTCGAATCCCCAAGACACGTGGAAGCTCAATTCGATTGTCTAAAAATTACGATAAAATTAATCAAAGGTTGTAATAAACGATAATTACTTCGGCCCCTTACTGGCTGGTTCCATCGACCGGAAAAAGCAGTTTAAGCAGGAAAAGCAAACAATCAAATAAACGTATAAAAATAATGCCATTTTAAAGGAGGGGGAAAAGCCATTTAGGTTTGAAAAAGTGGCCTCGGTGGCGCAGTGCGTGAGCGTTTGTGTTTTTTGGCCAAAAATGGTGTTGCAGGTTCGATCCCGCATGCATGCACTTTACTTTTTTGGATTGTTTGACCAGTTCTAGAGATAATTTGGGTCGCTGATTCCGAATCTGGCGTCAAAAAAGTCTAATTACTTCTAAAACTAGTCAAACAAGCGAAAATAAATAGCATGCCACCACGTGGGATCAAACCTGCAACACCATTTTGAGGCAAAAAACACAAACGCTTACGCACTGCGCCACCGAGGCCACTTTTTCAAACCTAAATGGCTTTTCCCCTCCTTTAAGCGCCCTGTCTATGATGACATCAACTTCTGTTTTGATGGAATCGGCTTCATGACTGTGGCTTTCTCCTGTCTCACATCGATACGTTGGAAAAGCGTGTTCTGGCTTTAGCTCTGTCCATACCCTTTTAAAGCAGTTTGCCTCACGACAGTAGAATACACATTCCGTGTGCGAAACAGCACGATTGAGATCGAGAATGTTGACTGCTGACTGCTGGTAAAGCTTGTAACCTTAATTAGATTAATGCATATCGATACACAATAACAAGTGATTATACCCGAATAAATAAGAATGAGTTGTTTCTTCTGGCTATCGATGAATCGAAGCTAGGCTCCCTCACAAGATTTGCAACCAACAGGAAATTCACTCGCTAATTCTTCTGGCTGTCCCTCTTCATCGCTTGAATTTCCAAATACGTCAATTTCTTCTTCACTCTCACTGTTCATGATAGAACAGCCAAAGCCAATGTCTCAAATAATTTTAAAGCAATATTTTTGAGAAAAATTGAGAGGTTACGACCTTCCAAAGTAGAACTACAAGAAATTGTAGGTTTCCTTTCTTTCATATTCCAATCTGTTTTCATCGAAAACTGCAAATTTCTAGACTTTTTTTTCAAAAAAATCTTTTCGCGATATTTATTTCAACCAAAAAAATGATTTTCCAAATCAAATTCTTCGAAAACAGACTTTTTCCAAATTGGCGCCCGAAAATCGACTGCTCCCAAAATCGACTGCTCCAAAACCGACTGCTCCCAAAATCGACTGTTCCCAAAATCGACTATTTCCAAAAAGAAATTTTCCAAAACGGTTACAGCCGAAAAAAAGTAAATTAGGCGGAGAAAAAAGTATTGTCCATTTAAATATAACCCAAACTTCAAACAGTCTTACCGCCTTTTTAAAAGGCTGCCGCAGCGGTCGTTGAACGCAGACAATTGGGTCTAAAAGAAATTAAAATTTTGACACTTTGGATCCGGAGTCCGGACTACGGATGCGTTGGGGACCCCAACTTGGGGTTCGAAATCTGTATTGGGTAACCTTGAGTTCTGATTTTATCAGTTTGAAAATGTGCCAGTTCAAAATCTCTATTTGTGTTGTTTTATATTTTTTCTTTGTTCCTTTTCCCTATCACGGCTTTTCAAAACGAGTAAAACAAAATTTTGCAGCTAATTTCGTTTGCAGCAAAATCTCGTAATTTTGTAGCAAATTCTCGGAATTTTGCAGCAAATTTACGTATTTTGCAGCAAATCGAGAGTGGCTCGATCATATCTAGCCAAAAATGACCTTCTAACAATCATTTGCTGTTTTGTTGTGCCAATATTGAAAACAAAGTATGCTCTCTCAATGTTTGGATTGTTTTTGTAGACTTAGATCCTCTTTTCGGATGGCCTTTTTGGCCTTGTTTAAGCCTCCTGTCCAATTAGCGGATTTTCACCTTCACTCACACTCTCACTCTTCATTGGACACACAACAAACCTTTCACTCTCACTCTGACTTTGTCCCTCACTCTCACTTTCACTCTCAGTGTGTGTCCAATGTGAGTCAGAGTGATAGTGAAAGGCAGACTGATAGTGAGAGTGAATGGCAACTTTTAAAAGACTTGAAACTGAAAAGACTGGGAGGCAGACTGAAGGGCAATTTTTTCTAATTTTTTATTTATTTCTGCACCCCGGATTCGAACCAGCGACCTCCCTTATAAGTACGTAAGGCACTACACCAACATCTCTCCTTATTAGAATCGCCCAGAACCACAGAGTGGCCAAAAGGCAAAAATAACTGGTTTTCGGAGGTTTACCAAAGGGGGTAAACTTTTTGCGAAAATTCGATTGAGCGGATCAGAATTCCAGTCAGATGGGCTTAATCGCTCAGAATTCCACACTAATCCACCCTAAACCACTCAAAATCACCGTAAACCTGGAATTCTGAGCGATTAAGCTTATCGGACCCGAAATCTGATCCGCTCAATCGAATTTTCGCAAAAAGTTTACCCCCCCCTTTAGTAAACCCCCCAAAACCAGTTATTTTTGCCTTTTGGCCACTCTGGATGTGGCTCTGAGCGATTCTAAGGAGTGATGTAGAGGTTGCTGGTTCGAACATTCGAAATTCCGCTGATTGGACACACGAAAATTGAGTGCAAGTGAGAGTGAGAGTGAAAGTGAGAGTAAAAATAAGTGTCCGCTAATTTGACACACACTGAAAGTGAGAGTGAGAGGTAAGAGTGTGAGTGAGAGTGAAAGGAAAATCCGCTAATTGGACACGAGGCCTTATACCCAATGTACCCCTTTCGACGAATTATTTTCGTGTTTTACAGGTAGATGAAACATACTTCAGTGAAAAGATGTCAAGAGAACGCGTCGAAGATGTCCACAAGATGTTCTCTTGACATCTTTTCTTCAGAATTCACATCAAGTACAAGGCGAAAGTTGAAACGCAACTTCTTTTGTATAAGGTTCGCGAGGTTTGTATTTCAGAGGGTGAGTTATACACTAAAAGAAAGCTGAGAATCTCCCCTTGCAGAAAATACAGATCGGATTTTCAAAATACAGATTTCATAAAACTAGAAGCCATTTCAAGTCTAAAACACGTTTTTCTAGTCAAATTTGAGGAGTTTTTTAATTTCCTGCGAAATTCGCTTGAAAAGCTAAATGACACACTTTCGGGCGTTTTGAAAAGCCGTGCCTATGGAATCCAGATTTTTTTGTCTTTTCGAAATTTTCGATTGGTTATGGGTACAGTCAAACCTCGATATAGTGGCCCCCCCCTCAAGTTCGTTCCCACCTAGGGTCTGACACTTTTTTTAACCCATTTTTGAAATAATTTATCGATTCTGTTTGACAGTCTGGTCGCAAATATCGTAAGGATTCCGATTTTGCCGATCATTTTTTAAAAACTAAATAGTTTTTGCATTTAAAAGCAAACCTCGATTTAACGACCCTCTAATTTTCAAAAGGGGGGTCGTTAATCGAGGTTTTGCTTTTTAAATGCAAAAACTATTTAGTTTTTTAAAAACGATCGGCAAAATCGGGATCTTTACGATATTTGCGACCAGACTGTCAAAACGGAATCGATAAATTATTTTAAAAATGAGGTTAAAAAAAGTGTCGGACCCTAGGACCCTCAAAAACTGGAAAATTTTAACTTTATTTTGTATCCCTGAATGTTAGATTTTGACCCAGCTATCAAACTGCACTGATTTCAAGTCATATATATTTTTACTCCAGTGATGTCTGGAATGTAGAGATTCTATTAGAGAGAATACGGTATTTGGATGCCCTTCAAGGTTGGTTTACCTTGGTCTCCAAGGCAAAAAGTCGAATTTCGGTCAAAATTTTTTTTCCCAAAAATGTCTTTCCGGGCCCATCTCTATATAGTATTTGGCATGTGTGGGTGTGTGGGTTGGTCGCCTTTCGGCCAACTTTTGTAATCTTATCCCGGATATCTTTCCGGAACCCTGAAATTCAATATCTTAGCTATTTTTTAAGCACAAAACCGGAAAATTGTGTAGGCAGCAAAAAAAGTTTTTAAGTCCCTCCAAATCGGAGATGGTGGATTTCAGCCTGGATTTTGGGTTGATTTTCGTGTTCAAGTTAGATTTTCTGCCAATTTTTGTAAACTTATCCCGGATATCTTTTTGGAACCCTGAAATTTAATGTCTTAGCTATCTTTTAAGTACAAAAGACGAAATTGAGGTGGCTCCAAAAAAAAGTTTTTAAGTCTCTCCAAATCGGAGATGGTGGATTTCAGCCTGGATTTTCTGCCAATTTTTGTGAACTCATCCCGGATATTTTTCCGGAACCCTAAAATTTAATATCTTAGCTATCTTTTAAGTACAACGACGAAAATTGAGGTGGCTCCAATAAAAGTTTTTAAATCCCTCCAAATCGGAGATGGTGGATTTCAGCCTGGATTTTCGGTGGATTTCGTGTTCAAGTTGGATTTTCTACCATTTTTTGTGAAATTATACTGGATATCTTTTTCGGAACCCTGAGATTCAATATCTTAGATATCTTTTAAGTACAAACGACGATAATTGAGTAGGCTCCAATAAAAGGTTTCAAGTCCCTCCAATTAGAAGTGGTGGATTTAGCCTGGATTTTGGTGGATTTTAATGCTCGAGCCCGGGAAGGGGGTATCTAGGAAGAGGGTGGCAAGTAGGGTTCTACTCAATAGGTGGGAAGCAGGAGTGGAGTACCAAGAATGACGGCAGCCAGGAGGAGGGTGATCTAGAGAAGGGTAGCCAGAAGGAGGGTAGCCAGAAGGGGTAGCCAGTAGGAAGGTGGCCAAGAGGACGGTAACCAGAGGAGGGTAGGCAGGAGTGGAGTACCAAGAAGGAAAGCAGCTAGGAGAAGGGTACATAGGGAAAATTTACCCAGGAGGGTGCTACCCAGTAGGAGGAAAGCCAGTAGGGAGTTATCCAGGAGGAGGGTAGCCAAGAGGACGGTTAACCAGAAAAAGGGTAGCCAGGTGAGGGTATGTGATCGATTATTATTTATGTAATTTTTTAAATTTTATAATGGCGCCGATAGGCGCCTGTTGCCCCTAATTTATTCTATACTAGGGTCGAAAAAAGTTATGACCCTTATTTAAAAGTGTTAAAGGACCATAGCCGTCGCCGACAACGAGAATTTCAAATGTTTGAATTCGCGCGGGACAGTTCTCTTTCGTCTCGCACTTTACTCTTTTTACTTGCTTCGAAATGACTCAAAAGAGTACAATGAAAGACGAAAGAGAACTGTCCCGCTCGAATTTAAACATTTGAAATTCTCGTTGTCGGCAACGCCTATGGTCCTTTAAAGGGCCTGACCTCTTCCTACTCGGTGGTCCCCGCCAATTCAAATATTTTCTCTTGATCATTGGACTTCTGTACGGATTTTTCCGCCACGTTTCTAACAAAACTAGGCCTGAAAACAAATTTTAGGCTTAGTTTTGTTAGAAACCTAGCGGAAAAATCCGTACAGAAGTCCAATGATCAAGGGAAAATTTTTGAATTGGCGGGGGACCACCGAGTAGGAAGAGGTCAGGCCTTTAAGCTGAATTCACAATGAGGAGGCTGTTTGCGGATGCTAAATCAGATTTGTAACACGGAAATGGCCATAACTTTTTCTTAAAATTTAAAAAAAAGTTTCTCTTGGCCCTTTTTTGTAGCCAAGATTCAGGGCTACAGATGAGCTATTGGTAAAAAAGATGTTGTTGAAAAAATTGAGTTCAAAAAGAAAGACTCCGCCCAAGCATCCGCACTCCAATTCGAGTTAAGATTCTTGGGCGGAGTCTTAAAATTTTATCTGAGTTTTTAAGCAATATTTACTCAGTCAGCAGCTTATTTGGTAGCCCTAAACCTCAAATGTATGATGTCAGAAGCTATATAAGCAACTGAAAAATAAAAACCACACCAACTGAACAATTTTGCGAGCACAGTAAAAAAGCGAGGATTCTGTTTCGCAGATTCTTAGTGAGCAGTCAGTTTCAGCATCTGTAAACATCCTCCTCATTGTGATACGCCTTTAGAATTTCTTGAAATGCCATCTACAGATAAGGTGCATTTGTCATTTTGGGACTCCCAAATGGGAGAGGTCGTTTATTACAGCGTTTACAATAATTACAAAAGTTTTTACGTTGGATCACTAGTCTATGTTCTTTTGCCTTCCAAAATTCTGCACAAACAATGCCAATGAATGTGTGTTCGGTGGATTGTGTGCTTGAATGAATTCAGACTGTATAATCTGGTGTGGTCGGGGTCTGTCTAGCGGGTTGTGTTGCAAGCTAAATTCAGAGATTATTCAAAGTCAAAAAGTCATTGCGGCGACCAGAGATTTTCTTGAACGATCTCGTTTTTACTCGTTTTACGTTAAATCTGATATTCATGGCCTGAGATTGCTGCACAAAAATAGCTAGAATTTTTTGTCAGATCAGGCAGAAGGCTTATACAAAATTGCAATGGAAAGCACTGCTAGTGCTCGCCTGCGGTGTAACGCGCTGGTATGGCTTTTAAAAAGAGGGGGGAGAGAATCTATTTAGGTTAGAAAAAGTGGCCTTGGTGGCGCAGTACGTAAGCGTTCGTGTTTTTCAGCCCAAACACGAGTTCGTGTTTTCACTAGTTCTAGAGATGATTCGACTTTTTTAAGGCCAGATTCGAATCAGCGACCCCAAATTACCCCTAAACGTCAAACAAGCCAAAATAAAAAGCGTGCTACCACGTGAAATCGAAACTGCAGACTATTTTAGGCCCAAAAAACACAAACGCTTACGCACTGCGCCTCCGAAGCCACTTTTTCAAACCTAAATGGCTTCCTTGCCCGCCCCCTTCTTTTAAGTATTGGGTTGGTGCATAATAACGTCGGTTTTTTTATTTGCACACTATTCAACAACAACCCAAATACAAGTCCGCCTATAACATTTCTGATATTATTCTGGAGCATATTCACTCTCTACATCAACAGCTTCCCATTTGCTCGGTAGCCGATCAAGTCGATAGGCGGACTTGTATGTTGGTTGTTGTGAACAGTGAGCAATAAAAAATCGACGTTAATTATGCACCAACCCAATAGATAGATACACACTCACCAGCTACTGATCAGGCTTTCAAAACCATGTCCAATAGCCTTTGGATAAGTATTTTCGGATACTTTTTCACTAGAGGCTGCTTCTTCTTGATTACTTTGATTAGTTGTTAGTATTGTTGTGGAGCATGATAGCTTCAAAATGGATTGTGAAGGAGATTCAGGAAAGTGTCCTAAGGCCATTTCCAGGAGAGACAAGCCTAAACTCCAGACATCCGAATGGATTTTATACAGGTCTCCTTGTATTCTCTCAGGTGCCATGTAAACCTACGAATAAATTTAATTGGACAAGCTTTCATTATTACTCTGCAGCACTAAACACGAATTTTTTTTTGATTCAGAGTATTTTTGAAGCCCGAGCGAGAAAATCTTGTGAGTCTCGGTTTCTCGATCGAACTCGGGCCAAGCATATTATAGCAAGTCCTCGAAAATAGTGGTTTTGACTATCTTTTGTGTATTTTAGTGCCTGAACGTGTAGAAAACATGTTTTTAGGTGGGGGACGGCACTTTTTGAAATTTTTTTTTTTGACAAAATTTCGACTTTTTGGCTTGGGGGACAAGGTTATCAGTAATGGAGGTAGCTAGATACCCTATTTTCCATTTTTCACTTATTTTTCACACTGTAGCTGGACGAAAAGAGTTTTTTTTGCATTTTTGATCATGAGTCTTGCTCAGAATTATGTCTAAGGTATGTGGGTATGCGCATCTCATCTCCAAGCCCCCGAAGGGATAAAACAGGCAGGTAATCTGTCTGTTTTATAAAACAGACAGGCTAGAAAAAAAACAGACAGGCTAGCCTCTGCCCGACAAATCACTCGAAAGTGACTCTGGATGCATGAAAAAGCATGCATACCAGTTTCTCTATGCGGTAGGCCCCAGTATTCAAAACTATGTTCAAATCCTCTTTTTCAGTATTTTGGGGATATCATGGTCCCCCAAGGCGAAAAGTCAAAATTTAGTCAAACAAATTTTCGTCAAAAAGTGCCGTCCCCACCTAGTAACATGTTTTCTAGAACTTTCAAACCCTAAAACACACAAAAGTAGATAAAACTAGAGATGTGAATTTGCCTTTACTCAATACAAATATTTTTTCAAAAGTCTATTTGTTCACCAAAAAATTAAAAAAGAGTTCCTAATTCAGTCTGGCCACAAAATCAAAATTAAAAGGTGCTCGGAAATCGCGATTTTCAATACAGTCAAACCTCGATTTAGTGGCACCCCCAAAAGTTTCGTTCCCGCCTAGGGTCCGAAACTTTTTTTAACCCAATTTTCAAAATATTTTATCGATTCTGTTATGACAGTCTGTCGCAACTATCGTGAGGATTCCGATTTTGCCGATCGTTTTTTGAAAAGTAAACGAATTTTGGGTCAAAAAAGTGAAACCTCGATATAGTAGTGTTTTCAAAAGGGGTGCCACTATATCGAGGTTTCACTTTTTTAACCCAAATTCGTTTACTTTTCAAAAAACGATCGGCAAAATCGGAATCCTCACGATATTTGCGACCAGATTGTCACAACAGTGAAAAGAAAACTCCATTTTTCCACTATTTTCGAGGACTTGCAATAATATACTTTAGCAGGACCCGGCCGGAGTACAGAATCCTGAGCAGGCTAAAACCAATTAAAGGCAAGTTGGGGTAATTTTTTGGATTCTGTACTTACCCTTAAACTCTTAACCTCAGTTTGAAGTTTATTTTTACACAGAACCCTCCGATATCCTGATGCATTAGCAAGCCTACTTGGTGCCGACATAAGACCATGCCACCGACTGGGCCATTTGTTTGGACACACCGAAGTCTGCCAGTTTGACATCTCCTTTTGTGTTGATCAGGAAATTGCTAGGTTTCACATCTGCAAGCTATCTTACACATATTCACATATACAACAATTTTAGTGAGCACTCTGTGAATAATATGGCTAGCCACAAATAGTCCAGTCCCAAAATCACACTTACAGACACAGCTCCCAACACCAAAGGTGGCAACTGGCCATACAGGTCCAGGGACAAGCCGTCCATCAGCTCTAGACATATCAGCAACTCGTTGTCAGTGAAAATGGCTGAGTAGAACTCTACAATGTAGGGGCTTTTTGCAGGCCTGCAATTGGTCAGACAAAAAAGGTTTGGGACAGATATGGAAAACCACCAGTTTGAGTATCTCAATTTCGTTCAGCAAACTACTCCTGGACATAGCGCACCTGACCACCCACACTACCACCTATAGCTATGCACTTGACTGCCACTAAACGGTCGTTTTCACATCTAAGGCTCTTAAAATAAAAACAATAATTATGCAATTTTTCGTGCCAGACTAGCTGATTTATATTTAGTGAAAACTTCAAACATAAGGTAAAAAGTGCTGGACCGCGCTGGTGAGAGGGAGTGGGTCAAACTTTTCGTGTACCGTATTCACTCTTTTATTGCCCATGGGCGTTTATTTTTCAACCCTTAAAAATCGAAAAAAATGTTTCGATTTTGAGATTTTTGGGTGCTCAACCAAAATTTAAAAGTGGAATCAGGTAAACTCGTGGTAACTAAGAAAACGCAAAACAGATTTGCAAATAATTTTTTAACTGAGATATAGGTCCTTAAGGGTGGACGTTTATTAGAGGGTGAGCGATAAATAGAGTAAATACGGTATACGCTATGAAATTCGGCTGTAATGAGCGGTTAATCTGGATTTGCTGGAAAAATTCTATGGAGGTCTTTCAGGTCGCCGTCCACACCTAACTTCTTTTGAAATTCATTAAAAAAGCAGCGGAAGTGCGCTTTATTGCACGCCAAAGATAGAGCCATTTCAAATTGGGCCAATTGAAATTGAGCCCAGTCAAATTGGGTCTCCTTTTTGACTCAAGTTTGACCCTCTATGCACTTTAATACCACTTTGAAGTACTTGAATTTTCGGTTGCGACATAATGGTTTCATTGCGTATCTGAAATTCATGGTATTCAGGAACGAAAGTCTTTTTCCGCAGTTAAAATGTGGCCCAATTTTAATTTGGCCAATTGGAATTGGACGAATTTGAAATGCCCGATCTTTGGCGTGCCCGTTTTCTGCAGCGTGTTTAGGCAATTTTTCAAATTAGCGCCTTTTTGGCGTTCTGTTTTTGGTGTATTTCTAAATTTTAAGCGCACGGTTCTAAGCGCACGGTAGGCAAGGTATGTCAAGACAAAGCAAATGCGCGTACAAACAGCAAACCATTCATATTTGAAAAAAGAAGTGAATTTGAAAAAATCCAAAAATTGCCTGACGCCTACGCAGCACAAAAAACCTCCAATAATTGTCTACTATACTTTCACTGCCTATGCTCTTCATAATTATTATAATAGACTATTGCTAAATTATTGAAGACAATTGCCCACTTGTAACTGTGCCAACTGTCCATCTGACAGTCTCTCCAACAACTTCAAATCATCCGGTCTGATCTGGCTGGGGTTCATGCTCGTTTGCGACATTTGCTTTTGCTCCAACCTACTTGACTCTGAACACACAATTTACTAATACTTGAGTAAAATATTTTGGGTGACCAACTTAGCAATATTTTAACAGGCTCCACCTGCAGACCATTGCTCGTGCTCTCAGACCATAACAGGCCAGAAACTTTGTAGTTCGTCATCTGTGCGAACAGCTATTGCGTCGCCATTTCATCCAATCTAAATTAATTGTGACTAAATTTTGGATTTGTTACCAAACAGAAATTAGCTGTGTTTGGGGTTTTTGTGTCATTTTGTCCAAATTCACACTTTCGAATTTTATTTTTGTTAGTGTATTATTCATTTTTAACTTTCAATTATGCGGCTGGCCGTTAAAATTTTCGGATACCCAAATCGGAAAATTTCGAGGTTGATATCGAAATTTTGGGTGAAAATCTAATTGGTAGAACTCGTGGAAGTAAGAAAACGCGATAACAGCTTTGCGAATATTAACTCTGGGCTGATGGATAATCCTAAAAGTCAATGGGACGTTAAGGGGGCATGCCCGTCGCCGATGGGAATATTTTGAAAGGCGAGTACCAGTGAATTTAAACGAGAATTTATTTCACGCAATTTGGTAAAATTCCAAGAAAACTAACCCCGGTGGGAATCGAACCACGACCGAGTTTCACACTACGCCGCTGCTTTATCACTAGGCCACGCGTAAAAGTTGAGTGCACCTCCCGAACACGACCATTTTTTATTTTAGCATATAAAAAAACTCACACTCAAGTAGTCGTGTTCCGCTAACTGATCCTGGTCTTAGGTCAGTGGAAGTGGATGCTGCTGTTCCACAGCCATGATAGCTGCATTTAGTTCAGCCTCAGCCATGTCAAAGACATTAGAGTAATCTGGTCCACCTCACTTGTTTGCATGCTTTGCCAGTGCATATCAACACTTGTAGGCCCATAGATAAGACTGAAAATGTTTTTTGATACACATACAGTCGAGTCTCTATATAGCATCACCCCAAAGTTCGTTCCCACCTCGGGTCCGACACTTTTTTCGCTCATTTCTAAAGTATTTTGCCAAAACTGATTCGTCAGTCTAGTCGGAATATCGCAGGGATTCCGATTTTGCCGATCGTTTCTCAGAAACATGGTATTTTGCCATTTAGATCCGCAACCTCTACATAGCTCGCCTTTTTGAGATTCAAGGCGATGCTATATAGAGGTTTGCGGGTCTAAATGGCAAAATTACCATGTTTCTGAGAAACGATCGGCAAAATCGGAATCCCTGCGATATTTACGACTAGACTGACGAATCAGTTTTGGCAAATACTTTAGAATTGAGCTGAAAAAGTGTCGGACCGAGGTGGGAACGAACTTTGGGGTGGATGCTATATAGAGACTCGACTGTACATATAATTACGTTTTTAAATCACTCTTTTGAAATCAGGAAAATTTTTTCACTCTTCAGGGTGTCCAATAGAGTTGGACCGGATTTCTGTTCAGTTTACCAGAATTTCGACCTTTTTTCAGATTCTGGTTCTGGTGCGATCGCGAAAAATATGTAATTCCGGTTTCCGGTTTCACGAAACTAACTTCCGGTTCGCCAACACTAGTGTCTAATAAAAACTGCATCATTTTTGAAATTTTTGTCAAGGGCAGACCGATGAATCCCGATTTTTTTTTTGAGGTTTCGCAACAATTTCATTGAGTTATAGCTAAAAATAGGTGAAAATAACTAAAATTATTCAATTAGCAGGAGAACATATCGCTCAACAATTTATGATAAAGATGATTTAAAGGGTATGCCGTGCCGAAACGGTGACATTTGAATTTCCAAAGGCACTTAATGCGTGAGACCAAAAATTCAAATTCAAATTTGCATTTCTATTTTTATGTACTGTCGGAATATCAGACGTTGTGCTACGCAATTCTCATGCAAATTTTATTGTTCTGCTGTGTTACAGCCGAGGATAAGTTAACGTGAGTCAGGTTTATGTGTCTTTGATTTTTGTTTGCGTTTAGCTAGTGTTGGATCAGAGGTTTGAGGAAAAAACCGAGCAAAATTTAGCACAACTTTTAGTTCGATCAATAACCGAGCAATGAATGTGAGGCTGGAAAACTAGAACGAGATGAGATCGAACCCAAGAATAAGATTTTATCGCTCGGAACATACTAAGAACTAATTAATTACTAATAGGAAATGTAAAAGGGAATTCGAAAAATGGCACAGTTTTTTTGGGTAATACTTAAATCTAGTACCAAAATACTTATTTCTAGTACCAAAATTAAATGCATAGAAAAACTCTTTGTGAACTTAGAAATTTTCTTCTTTGACACATGAACGTGCAGCCCTAATCTCAGCTTTCTAACTAACCTCAATTTCTGTAAAAATTTCAAAAGATATGAAGATTTTGAGCTTTGTATGAAAGTACTTTTTCGACCAAGTTCCGTTATTCGAACCCCTAATCTCTTTTTTTTAATTTTTCCTGAAAAAAGATATCTTGTTGAGTAGCTGAAATTCAGGGCTACACGATAGTTAAAAAATTCCAAAAGTGTACCCACAAAGTGAGGAAAGAAAAGAGAACGTTAAAAAATGAAAATTTTGGTACTAGAATAAGTATTTTGGTACTAGAAAAAGCCACCAGTTTTTATTGGACACTATACAGGGTTACAATTATCCGTGGTTTGCAATTTAAAGAGCTCTAAATATGGAGTGTTTTGGTAAAAAGAAAAAAATATTTTTTTATATTTGAGTATTGACGGCATTAGACTTTTAAATTTTTGCTCAGAAGCAGTGTTGTAAATCCCGGCAACGGCTAGAATACGGGCATTTGTTCGAGCATTTATTTATATTCCCCTCTATGCCGTGGCGAAATAAGGTAGCTCAGAATAGCTTCGGCTGGGAATAAAAATTAGTCATTTAACCATTCACTTAGCGGCACAGCCTAGTGCCCAGAAATTTCAAGAAAATTTTACGTTAAATTTTTTCGGCACCAGCAGGCCGCTATGTAGACAAGGTTAAGTGACTATTTTTTATTCCTAGCCGATGTCTAAGCTGCCTATTTTGCTACGGCACCCAGCTAGCGATATTAGTAACTGCTCGAACAGATGCCGAATTCTAGCGGTGCCGGGATTTACAACACTGGTCAGAAGTCGCCCCAAAAATTATTGCCAGAGATTTTTGAAAAACACGAACATACATTTTTAACTTTTGTTGATGTGACAATGATTACGAATATAGAGTACACCTAATTTTTTAAGTTACGCAAAAACTTTTAAATATCATGAGTTCATCTTTTTTTCAATTATTGCATCAATCGATTTGTGTCTTACTTCCTGCCTGCCCTCCTTATTTGTAGGTGATGGGTGGTGGTAAATAGATAAAAAGATAGCACAGGCTCTCACACAACCTTTTCATTTGTTGAAGGTTGTGGTTGGAAATGTCTAACACCAATTTCCAATTGGAAGATATGGAAGAGAACGATGGAACACCACAACAAGAGTGTCTACAAAGGCAATCAGCAGCACACATCTTATCAATTATAGTCCACTTGCCAATACAACAACAACAAACTACAATCTACAAATATCTAACATTTTTTCTTGCTTCTTGTCCCCTCTTACAACTATTTGTGTTTTGCCATATCTTTTTCTGCTGCTTTATTGTGTATAGAAAATTGGGCGCTCTTCCACAGGGAGAGGGGGTCTGTTTTGGTCGCCCTGTTCATTTTTGTGAAATTTCAGGCTTTAGTATCAGTCGCAGGGTAGGCCAGCGGATCAGGGTAGGCCAGCGGATCATTCAGGGGGAGGGCGTATGCTAGTCGGGCTAAGCCCCTCCTCCGCGTCAGGATTTTTTTAGCTTTTTTAGTATTTTTTTCAGCTTATTCAGCTTTCTCTTGCCATTTTAGCCAATCCCCCCCCCCCCCCGTGAGAAATCCTGGTCACGCGTGGTTAGGGCGGACTCAGACATAAATCAAGTTATGTGGAGTCCGTCCTAACATACGCTGGCCTCTCTTGCTAAGCCGAAGGCCTAAAAAGTTTGAAAAAAACAACAGGGGGACAAGGCAAAACAAACCGCTCCCCCAACGCCACAATTGAGGAATAGGGCCGAAATTTGCGTTTTGCTTGATGTTTTTGCAAAAACATTAGAACTACCACTTTTATTTTACACATTTGAGCGTGGACTGAAAAAATTTGCCTTGGTATTTGCCATTCATCTGTACCACGAATTTGTCGAGCTTAGAATGCAAGGTAAGGTAAGCTCGTGTTCGAAACTCTTTTCAAAGTAGGAAAAATACGTTAAAATGGGATGGTCACCTGTTACAATTTTGTCCCTGCCAATTCAAATAATTTTCCGAATCAGTGCCGCCCCCTGTAATTGCCCCCACCTCGACTTTTAAGTTTTGTTTCGGATGTTTTAACTTGTTTCAAACAAACCTGAACCTAAAATTTAAATTCTAGGCCTTGTTTTGTTAAAACCACGTTAAGAATCTGTACAAATTTTAATATTCAAATTTTTTTTTCGATTGGCTGGGATAAATTGTGACAAAGGTATCATGCCCCTTTTAACCCATTCCATGGCTACCTGCGCCTAGGTAGGAGCCACAAACAGAGCGAAGCAAATTTTTTTGAATGCGTAGAGATTCGAAAATGTTCTGAAGTTTGTAGGATGTAGTTTAAATAAAGGATGTCTTATATAATTTTCATTTGTCTGTACACTTTTTGGTTTTAGGGTTACTTGATGAGTTCACTTTCTGCATTTACCGAAATTGTTCAAATTAAGCAATTTATAGACTTTGAAAACCTATTCTTTAATTGCCGCCCCTGTAATTGGCCCTCCCCTCGACTTGAGCTATTGATCTCGGTCCAGACTTTTTTTCGAACGGTTTTTTTACGTTTTTAGTTTCCACGAGCTCTACTACATATTACATTTTAGGTTGTGGATTTTCACCCCAAAATTAATGTGCCCTATTAGCAACAACAATATAACGCATAGTGGGGCCTGTCCGACGCCGTCCAAACCGGGCCCGTCTCGTCGGATATGTCTAGCAATCGGTAAAACAAATCTGGACCGTATATCTTCTAGAACATGGACTAACATGTTCACTGCCAATAAACTCACCGACGTCCCATGCCCGTCACCTTTTCTTATCGACTGCTGCCGCCGTCTTAAAAATTGTCGCGAAAAAAAAACAAAGCGGGGACCAAGGCATTTTTCAGAAAACAGCAGGGGGAATACCGTATATTCTCTAATAATCCCCACCCTTATTTTTTGACTAGG
>SADC01000564.1:0-52305 GCA_004194705.1 Ditylenchus dipsaci | reverse complement strand
ATCGAAAAGTAACATGAGGTCATAATGATTATATTCGGCACTTGATAAACAGGAACCGAGAATTGAGGCCACTGATATATTCAAAACTAGCGTTTTTTCGGGTTTTTTCTGTTTTCTTTGACAGAACTTGAAATTTTTGTCGCTTTTCCGCCCAAAAACAACTTCGGCTACACTATTCGAAATTAACTATGCTATACAGATGGCTTAACAATATGCGAATTCGATCGTTACAGTGCGGGCAGTTTCCTTGCAAGGTCGCATTATTACAATATTTTGTCGGGCTATTCCGCCGCGAAAAATTATTTAAATACATCTCTGCCATTTGAATTTTGTTTTTGAAATGGGTGGTTAACAGAACTATTTTGGTACTTTTCGCTTATCGGTACCCCCCCTTCATGAAATAAAGGAAAAAGAGAACTTAAAGGACCATGCTCGTGCAAGGCCCAGCAATTGTTGAAATTTTGAATTGGCGGGGACCCAAAAACATTTTTCGCAGCAGGACATTTTATTAAAAAACGTTTTTTGTCGCTTTAATTTTGAATTCCATCAAAACCAGCAATTGTGGGTGCAGCGTAAACTGGTACTCAACTGAACCCAAATCATTCAGCCGCGTTGGATCGCGAGGTTGAAAATGAGCTCTTTCGGAGTGTCGTGTGTTCTGAGTTTTGGATTTGCCGAGCCTCTGTTCGATTGTCGCTTCGGTAACTGGATCGCTGTTCGGTACCCGAAAAATCGGCCGGGTTTTGGTTTCGCCAGTTTTGGATTTTGCGAGGGATATGGATTTTTTTTGGTTGGCAAAAAGATTTCTTTTGATGCAAAAAAAATTTGGTACCAAATAGATCTTTTTGGTGCAAATTGAATTTTTTTGGTGCAAAAAGATTTTATTTTGGTGCAAATCGCCGTGGTGCAAATTAAATTCTTTTTGGTGCAAATAGTATCTTTTTGGTGCAAATCGTATTCTTTCTGGATAATACTTTATTTCGCCGTATAATACTCGTTTTTCGCCCATTGCATATTTCTTTTGCCTGTAGATTTTGAATGGCCGTAGAAAAATTCGTTTTTGCCCGTAGATTTCTCTTTTTCTATTTTTTTCTACCTGTAGATTTTAAAATTTTGAGGAAATTCAAATTTTATGGTCAGAAAACTACTTTGTTTGCTCACAATCCAACCCCAGAGTGGCCAGTTTTGGTTTTTTGGAGTTTATTGAAGGGGGAGTAACTTTTGCGAAATTTGATTGCGCGCATCAGAATCCATTCTCGATTGGCTCAATCTCTCAGAATCCGGATTCCGCCATTTAGAAGCACTCAATTGAGGGAGGGGGTGCCGGTTTACACTTTATGTACGCATCGCCCTAAATCGTCAGTTTTTATCCCGCTAGGCGCACATCTTATTTTCTTTATTAATTTCACTGACTTTCTAGGGTCGAAAAACTGTCGAGAATAGATTGCAATCATTAACACCACTGCTTTGCTGTCAGAAACTGCCTCAATTTTGCGAATTGAAGCAAATGACCATCAGAATGAAAGAAAACCATCCACAATGATGCGTATAAAATTTGTTTAGCCTAAATCTCTACTAATTTTATTTATTTATTCACCAACGCGTTTAGTGACTTACTAGAGTTATAATTTCATGGTGAATCAGTAATAAAATTTTAACAAACCAAAATCACTACAGAAAAACAAGGTATCTAGCCCGTGACAGCCCTGGTGGGAGTGCATGGAATCGGAAATCGTTTGATGTTTTTTGAATTTCAGCTTCAATTTATACTAACTTTTCTTTTGTTTGATAGCTGAAACGAAAGCCTAGATTCTTGGCTACATTTCGGTATATAAAGTCTGACTTGTAAAAAAAGGTCAGAAAATTTCAATGTAACTAATCAAAGAAATTACTGAAAACCGGTCGATTTCGGAAATTTGCCCACTTCAGCCTGAATACAAGCTTCACTAGGTGTGAAAGCTTGCTCTGATAATCTTGTTGGACAGCCAAGAGTGTGAGGATCATTTTGACACAAACTTGTAAATAAAGGAAAAAAAGGTGTGCAGCCAGTGGTAGTCAAACCTGTGACTTAAGAAATGCGTATATGAAGTATACCTCACCCTTCAAAACCACTACCAACTAGTATTTAGGTACCCTCAACCAATAATAAAGGGTGGTTCTAAATGGCGGAATCCGGATCTGAGAGATTGAGCCAATCGAGAATGGATTCTGATGCGCGCAATCGAATTTTCGCAATAAGTTTACTCCCCTTCAATAAACTCCCAAAAACCAACTTGGCCACTCTGGGGTTGGATTCTGAGCAAACAAAGTAGTTTTCTGACCATAAAATTTGAATTTCCTCAAAATTTCAAAATCTACAGTAGAAAAAAATAGAAAAGAGAAATCTACGGGCAAAAACGAATTTTCTACGGCCATTCAAATCTACAGGCAAAAAGAAATATGCAATGGGCGAAAACGAGTATTATACGGCGAAATAAATATTATCCAGAAAGAATACGATTTGCACCAAAAAGAATTTAATTTGCACAAAAAGAAAATTATTTGCACCAAGAAAAATTCAATTTGCACCAATGCGATTTGCACCAAAATAAAATCTTTTTGCACCAAAAGAATTTTTTTTGCACCAGAAAAAATCCATATCCATTTGCCGAGCCTTTGGCTCGGTCTTCAATCTGTAGGTGGCTGCTCAGTCTGTAAACGAAGATGCCAGAACAAGTAAAACCCGACTGTTCATACCGACTCTTCTCAAATTTTCTTGCTCTTTTGTAGCGCTGTCAGAAAAACGAAATTTCGGTTACCCGAACCAAAATTTTCGACTACCGACTCGAACCAGTTACCCGAAGCGACATCCAAACCTGAGGCTTGGCAAATCTAAAGTCAGAACACACGACACTCCGAAAAGGTCTAGCTCATTTTCAACCTCGCGATCCAACCGGCTGAATGTCATGGTTCAGTTGAGTACTCATGCTTTACGCTGCACCCACAATTGCTGGGTTTGACGGAATTAAAAATTGAAGCGACAAAAATGTTTTAAATAAAATGTCCTGCAGCGAAAATGTTTTTGGGTCCCCGCCAATTCAAATTTCAACAATTGCTGGGCCTTGCACGAGCATGGTCCTTTAAATAAAGGAGACGGTCCCGATAAGTGAAAAGAACCCTATTTTTTGGAAAGGTCGGGTCGGTATAGGGTACTAGGGTATTTCATTTATTTCTCTGACTTTTTTCAGACGTTTGAAAAAAGTTTTGATCTGCGCTTTTGTGTGAGTTATAAATCAGTGATATCAATTATTTAATTCGACGAGATCTCTCAGGACAATTAGGTATTTTGGTGTTAAATTATAAAAAATAACACAAACCTTAAATTAATTAAAAAGTTACCTTTAACTTTTAGTTTTCTTCTGTTCCTACAATATTCTAAATTATGTTCTGATTATTATGAATACAGTCAACTCTCGATTTAACGAACCCTGGGAACCGCGAAAATGTTCGTTAAATCGAGAGTTTCGTTAAATCAAGAGTTGATTTTAGTCATTTTATTTGATCGCTTGCCAAATAGTCGTTGAAAAAAAGTTCGTTAACCAAGGTTAAATCGAGGGTTCGTTAAATCGAGAGTTGACTGTAATGTATTTCTTATAAAAAATCTGTCACTGAAAAGGACAATATGTACGTTATATGAAATTTTTGGAATGTCCCGCAAAGAAGTGTGTTCACAGAGAAGAAAAATTGAAATTTTTGTTGAGAGAGCCTGGTCTCCACCTGTGGATCAGCTGCAAAACGCGAATTATCTACATAAAGGCGTGTTGGCGCCTTCTACCGCTTATTCTCCTTTTTAAGCCTGAGCCGTTTATTTTTCAGCCCCAAAATGATAAAGTTTTTTTTTTTCAAATCGGGACATGGCAAATTTTTTTTGGATCAAGATATTCTTATTTAAAATCAGGATCTCGTGTCATGTTTCGAAGCAGTCCGAAATCAGGACTTTAAAAAAAAATTGAATATCTAGAAAGTGTAATTTTTGAGAAAAAATATTGATGATGGCTGTTGAATTATTTTTGTTAGACTCAAAGTTTAAAGCTTTTGGAATTTTTAAAGCGAGTGTCTTATTAGAAAACTGCTATCAGAGCCGCGGACAAAAACCCAGTATCGAAATTTGTAATTTTGAAATCTGTATTTCGATTCGAAATTTGAACTTCCGAAAAAGTCTTGAATTAAGATTGATATCACGCTTCAATTTTTGCAAAGTCTTGTTAACACTCCAACGACGTGCTGTTATCGAAAAATTCGATTTGTACAGTATTAAAAAATATATATCAGGTAATTGCGCTACTTTTACGGAAAAGGACTACAGTCAAACCTCTGTTTAAGGACACTCTATATAAGGACAGCGTCTATATGAAACATTATTTTTTTATTTGGCTATTCAAATCAAAATAAAGCCAAAATGGCGCTCTATATAAGAACACTACTATAAGGACACCTGTATCTAATCCACGTTAACAATGAGTGTTGACCTGAGTGTTAGATTTGGCGTGTTTTTGAAGCGGGAAGAACTGCACTTTTTTTCTTAGCCGAAACATTTTTTGTGTTAATACCATTTTGTAGCTAAAATTCATTACTTTAAAGGGGGGGGGGACACTTGGGGGTTGAGAAATAGGTTTGTCAACCTAATAAAAAACTCATTGACGGGTTACGAAAAGATTTCATATATAAAATAATTTATGTGATTTAAAGGGGCATGCCACGCTAATAAGAGGTGGTGCCCGGGAATTCAAAACTTTTCCTAATCGTTGAACCTGTGTTCGGATTTTTCAACTTGGTTTCTAACAACACCATACCTAAAATTAAATTCTAGGCCTTGTTTTGTTATAAACCAAGCTCAAAAATCCGTACAGAAGCTCAACGATTAGGAAATTTTTTGAATTCCCGGGCACCACCTCTTATTAGCGTGGGCATGCCCCTTTAATGATGGGTTTCATTACCTTTCCGACATTATTTAGTGAAACCCATCATAAAATCACATAAATTATTTTATATTCAAAATCTTTTCGTAACCCGTCAATAGGTTTTTTTATTAGGTAGACAAAAGCACCCCAAGTGTCCCCTTTTTATAATAAGCTATTGGCAAGCAACATCTGATAAAAGAATGGGTGTAAAAGTGCTTAGATCCAAACTCAGGTCGACACTCGTCCGGGTGTGGTTCTGAGTGCGGACATAAGCATTTTCACTCCAATTTTTTCATCAGATGTTTCTTGTCAATAGCTCATTTTTAAGCCCTGAATCTAATCTCCAAAATTGTATCAACAGAAAAAAAAGTACAACCCTTCCGGCGTAAAAAATACCGCAAATCTCACACTCAGGTCAACACTTATTGTAAACGTGCCTTTACTCCGAATGTGAAAGTCTCTGTATAAGGACGAGTGGAGTGTAAGGACGACTACAACGACATCCTGTATAAGGACACCTCTTTTTGAGGACAGCGTTGGGACAGTTCCTCGAGTGTACTTAAATACAGGTTCGACTGTATTCGAATAATAAATGTTTAAAACTACTTTTCAGTTCTAGTTCTTCTTCTTTTCTTCTTTCATTTCTGTACTTCGCAATAAGTTCTTCTGTCAATTCTAATTCTTTAGCTGAATTTAACTTTTTTAAATTTCTAAAATGGTTTTTTAGTTCTTCTTCTGCACTGCACTACAATTCACCGTATTTACTCTTATAGGACGACTAGTTGAGTTAAATTTAAATTCTCCCAAAATCTGGCCCAAATCCTCTCGAGATTTTTGAATGGAAATCCATTGTCGAAAAAGTAGAATCGGTAGAGCTTACGGGGGCACTCAGCCATAAGGTTGATAAAAATAAAAAGACAGTTTTGCAAAGTGATTTCTAAAGGCTGAGATATAATTCTTTAAAACGGGGGAGGATGTAGTTTCATTAGAGACTGTCGACCTATTCGAGTGAATGCGGCGTGTGCAAAAGCTCTAAACTTCTAATAAATTATTATTTAAACAAAAAAAATTGTACGAACGGTATTTGTCTTTCTATTTTGTTGTTAAAAAATATTTTTTGATCAGCTCTGCACGTACTGGAAATACATATTTAATAATGTCTTTTATAGTATTACTGGGTGTGAGGAAGTTTCCAGTAGATTTTCAAAGCCTTATATATATCAATTTTATCAGTGTTGTGACCACTGTTGTGAATCTTAGAGCTAGGGCACCGGCACCAGCTCACGGCAACGGTTCCGAAAATTCCGGCGCAGTCACCGGCTCACGTCGCCAGCTTTAAAAATTTCGGCTCCGGCCTCAGCTCATAGCACCGACCTCGAAATTTTCGGCACCAGCTCACGGCACCGGTGCGGTGCCATGAGTTGCCTGGTGCCGCACCGATGTAATTTGGAATTTCGGAACCGGCACCGATTAACGGCACCCATCTTAAAAAGATCTGGCCTTGGCACCACTTACAACACTGATTGGGACCAATCTCTTTTCTTCTGTGAACCCTTTTATAGCCCTGCATATCCTCTTTCCAATGGCATATTGAACTTAGCTGGATTAATTCGATAAGTCACCATTTCGCTCCAAACACTTGTGAGGTCATTTTAAAATTTGGCAGGCATTTTCATCACTTTGAGTGATCAAGTGTTTAATTGAATTCTTAGCGTCACGGCGACGTCTTATACCTATGATGTAGCGCAGCTAAAGAGCTACAAAATATATTTCGTATAATTTTTTTTTATCTTATAGAACTTATAGAATACGAAATCACCTAACAAGTGTTCGGAGCGAAATGGTGTCAAGATAACACGGAAAGGCAAAACCTGACCGTGCTTTATAGAAGAACGTTATATACCAAAAGATAGCTCTACTAAAGCTGTGTACGAAGCCGTTCTTAAAATCGGATACGGGTTCGATTGCGTCAAGATATCAATTTTTTAAATTAGGAATTTTATGATCTATGATATGTTGCAGATCACTACCATTTTTTGATGCTATTTTCACTGCTGCAAAAAGACTTCTTCTTGCTCCAAAAATACTTTTTTCGCGCATAAAAAACTTTTTATTGCTGCAAGAAAGTTTATTATTTTTTTATTGCTTCGTGACAGTGTTTCCAAAAAACAGAACACAGAATTAACCACAGAATTTTTAAAAGTGCTCGTAATTGTGTTTTTTGCATGGTATTTTTGCTAATTTTTTGTGCGTTCTGTTCAGCGTTAAAAGTTGCGGTAGGGGACCATACGCGTTTCGCAATTTTTCCACAAAAACAGCAAAAAATTTGACTTTTGTCTTGAAAATGTCAAAAACAGAAAACAGAATTCTGTTTTTGACTTTTTCGGGACAAAAGTCAAATTTTTTTGCTGTTTTTGTGGAAAATTTGCGAAACGCGTATGGTCCCCTACCGCAACTTTTAACGCTGAACAGAACGCACAAAAAATTAGCAAAATACCATGCAAAAAACACAATTACGAGCACTTTTAAAAATTCTGTGGTTAATTCTGTGTTCTGTTTTTTGGAAACACTGCTTCGTGATATCGTTTATTAGGAATATCAATTATTATATATATTAGTATACAGTCAAACCTCGATAAGCCGGCACCCCTAGGGACCGACCTCAGGGTGCCGGTTTATCGAGGTGCCGGTTTATCGGGGTGTCGTTTTTCTTAAAGTGTCGAGTACCTGGCCAAATCAAGTGTCGCCAGGGTGCCGGTTTATCAAGGGTGCCGGTTTATCGAGGTTTGACTGTACGAAGAATAGATTCGGACAAAAAAATATTTGCAGCAAATAAAAGTCTTTTTCGCAACAGACAAAAAAAGCAGCAAGAAAAGTCGTACCGGAATAAAAATCCAACCGCCTCACTTGAGAACGGCTTACAACGGAGGGACCCTGACTGTAACGAATTATGATAAAAAAAATTGCGTATTCTTCTATAGTATGCCCAAGTTCCTGGAAAATAAGTCTTCCCAGCTCTGAAGGTCCACAAAATGTGGTACAAGTGGGTCAATCCTATGGGTCAATCCTAAAATTTTTATTGAATTTCAGAGGTTGTGAGCCAAATTCACATGATACTTGGGCACGCTCTACAAGAATATGCGCATAAAATGAATTTATCGAAAAACCGCCAGGTCACAGTCAGGCTCCCTCCCTTGTTAGCTAAATGCTCGCATTGAAAACCAAAAAGAGAGCCTTCTTGATTTAAATTCTTACTGCTATGTGTTTTACAAATTTTACCTGCAGTGGTACTATTATCTTGTTCGTGCAAATGAGGTGAACTAAGTTCTGAATATCCTGAAACGTGTAACTTTTATTTTTTTGGCAAAATCAGTTGTATACCTCCGCTGCTTTGAGCTTGCTTAAGTTTTCTTTTTTCCTTTTTTTTCTTGTTCTCATTTTTTTTCTTAACTAAAATTTACAGATTTTTCTACATGTTTTATGAATTCTCTAAATTCCTATTGTAAAGAATTCGAGTTCGGATCAAGCGTGTTCACGTAGCCAAAAATCCGAACTCGAACTCGAAGGTGTTCACGTACTTAGATCGGACTTCAAGTTATTTACTTATATAATTTGAGTCACTCAGAATCTCCCGACAGAGTGCCCAGAGGCCACTTAAAATTGCTTTTCTGGGGGTTTAATATAGAAAGAGTCCAAGTTATGCGCATGAACACCTTTAATTTTGACATCACACTTAAACTCGAACTCGATGTACGTAAACAAGCCATTGGAAAATCAAGAAAATGTTAAAAAATGGAATTTCTGGCTAGCCATGGGCCATGAATTTATAGCCAACCACAGGGACTTTTGAAGCACCCGGTATATTGTGAAAAGTCAGCTTTTATTTGTAAATGATAATTATGAAACAAATGAAAAGCTTACGATAAGGTTTAAAAACAGTTTCTATTAGTTTGAGCTCGAAATTGATTTCTTCTACGATCTTTTCCAAAGTTTCATCCTCTGGTAAAAAGTCTAAATCATTTAAAACGTGAAGGTTACATAAATTTTAGGCTTCGTTCATAAACGAAAACTACTTGTGCTGTTTCTGCACTGTGCCGACCGTTTTGAAAATGACTCAAATCACGTTTTCGCCAATATTTTTCTGTGAACATGGCCAAATAAACATTTTTGACAATTTGTGAACTAATAATATTTTTTGTAATTTCCCGGCGGGTACCGGTTTAACTCAACAAAGAATTATTTTGAAAACATTTCTGTTGAATACCCTGCGCGAAATAAGTAATCAAAAACATTCGCCCTGTTCAATAGCATCGGTGGCCTAGTGGTAAAGCAGCGTTGTAGTGTGGAAGTTGGTCTTCGGATCGATCTCCACTAGTGGTATTGTTTTTCCTCGACTTTGACAAAATTGCGCCAAATCAAAGGGGTATGCTTGCCGCCTATAGGAATGTTTTGAAAGACGGGTGCCAGTGAAATTCAAAGACAGCATATGAAGTACCCCCCCCCCCAAAGAGTATATTTTTCTAAGCAAACTTTTTTCATTTTTACCTAAACCTGAGGCCTGAGCCTAATCCTAAGCCTAAGTTAGTGCCTTACGCATTACAAAAAAAAAAAAAATCAAGGGAACCCAAAATAGGACGCTTAGAGAAAAATAGGGAGGGTGGGGATGTACTTCAATTTTTAGGAAATTCAAACAAGAATAAATTTGACGAATAAATTTGAATTTTGGAAAAGTCGAAAAAAATTATACCTCTAGTGGGAATTGAACCGACGACTAACTTTCGCAGTCCGCCACCGTTACCCCACCAGGCCACCGATGCTATCAAAGGAGTGAAGTGTTTTTGACTACTTTTTTCCACGCAGGGTACTCACTTAAAATTTATTTTAAAAATATTATCTCGTTTGAGTTTCGCTGGTACCCGCCTTTCAGAATATTTGCATTGGTGACGGGCATGCCTCTTTAATCGTGACTCAGACAGTGAAAAAATCTGCAAAAGAGCTAGAAAGAATCAGCGTCAGATTCTGCGTTAAACCAAGCAATTGATCGTCCGAGTGTTAAGAGGCTCTAATAGACAAATTTTTAGCAAATTTTGTTTATTGAAAATGTTTTTTAATAATAAAACCGATATTTTTTACGAATGAATATGAGCAAAACTGGAAAAGTAGTCAAAATACACTTTTGGGAAGTTGCTCAATAAGGCATTGCTGCCAAACAGCACAAGTACAAAAAAGATATGTTAAAAAAATTACCGAATATTCTTTCAACCTTGTTTTTAGCAACATAAGTTACACTAAAGCTTTGAAATGAATCATTTTTAAATAATTCTTTGTTTAGTAAACTGCTTTGTAATATTTTAGAGCTTATAAAAGTATGCAACAAGTTGTTTTTATCTTTGTAGTCTTCAAATACTTCTGTTAGCATTTCTTCGTAATTGAGAAGTTGATTCTTTTTATCGTTTTCATCTTGATTTTATCTAAAACACTAGCCTTACAATATATTTATATTTTTTAAAAAGCTTGCCTAGAAGAGAAGCAAAAGAGGCACGCATTTGAAGAAAAAAAAGTTTTCATCATAGTCAATTGAGACTTTTGGGCCTAAAACTTTTGACCCATAAGCATTTGATAACCATGGTTTCAAACCCATGAAAAAATCCTAATTTTATATTTGGCCGAAGATACTTTTCTGCCACTAAAAGAATTCCACAATAATTTTTTCACTGCGCACGGTATGTGCAACTTCTGCGCGCAATCCACAACTTTTTAAATTTTGTTTATCAGTATAAGTTATTAATTACTGGTCAATGGGTTTATTATGGAAATTTCATTAAAAGAATTGTAATGAACTAGTTTGATGCTTCGCAAGATCAAAAATTGTTTAGCAAAATTATAAATCGCAAGTATTAGGTACCAGGTAAAACCAACCGCGAGCTTATGGACCAATTCAATATATTTTAAATTTATAAAAATTACGATTTTTTTCTAGCTCTTCTCTTTTTCTTTTGTACTCTTCAATAATCTGTTTTGCCTCAACTTCTTCAGCTAAAATATGAAAAAATTGATAATAAATCATCAATTAGTTTTATAACATATTTTTTGATTTCGTAGCTTTCCAATTTCAAATACGAATTTGTAAAAAAACTAATGCAAAATATTGAAATAAAAATTCTACCTAACATCGTGAATCTCTATATAGTATTTGTCATATGTCCGTCCTACCACGTTTTTCACAATTTTGACATGTTATAGCATTTGTTCAACAAAAGCTAACCCTTAGCTACAAAATAATACCCACATAAAAAAATTTCAGTGCAGAAAAAAAGTACAGCTCTTACCGCGTTAAAAACACGCCAAACCTCATAATCAGGTCGACACTCATTATGAACGTACCTTAACTGTCAACTTTCAGCCTCCGCTCGAGACAACAAACATTTACATTCTCGAAAAATTTAATGTTTGAATGTCTGTCGTCTCGAGTGGAATCTAAAAGTTGACAGTTAGGTTTGAGTTGAGATATAATTTTTTTGAGTAAATCGACTATGCTGAACACGAATCCGCTATCAAAAGTCGTGGGTTTACTAGCGATTAACGTCAAAGTGATAATTTTGTGAAATGGGGGCATACTTTTTAAGTCAATTTTCTCAACAATTTAAGAACTATTTTTCATGCATGAATATACCGTTCTGCGTGATTTTCATTGTTCTATCTAAATCTGCAATACAAAGCGACGAGGTATCAACACAGAAAAAAATTTAGACCGCAAAAAGTGCCAAGAATTGACGTTTTCAAGGCCCCAGTCTTCAAAACTATGTTCAACTTAACTTTTTGAATAACATCTAGAAATCATTCAAAAATCAGTATAAATTAAGATATTTTTAATAAACAGTTGCATGTTTCAAACAAAGGCAACTGTGTTTATTAATATATCATTTAAAGTTTGATCCGGTGAAATATAACTCAATTGTAAAGTTTAAAAGCTTACGATATGTAGTAAAAGGAGTTTCCATTATTTTAAACTGCAAATTTATTTCCTTTATGATTTTTTCTATTTGTTTATCCTTCGACAAATACCCTGAAATTATTTAAAAATTATGAGTTTTATTTGCCTTCAAACAAAATTGAGATCGTTGCTCTTAACTTTTTTAAAACGTGATTACAATTGGCCCTTTTTGACCATTTTAAAAAAAATTGGCGCGAACGATCGACTTTTCAGCTTGGATGACTAAAGCAAACAATCCTAGAAGGGTATCTGGAGACCCTAAAAAGATGGAATTTGAGCACAGCTTCAAAGAACATCATTTTGGGCTGTTTTGGACGGACACCAAATCTGCATCAAGTCGTGAACAAATAACTACCCTGACTACGCTTGGCACAGATTTTAAAGCAAAAGATTGATACTTTTGCCGTTAGATTCCTCAACATGATCAGAAAAAATCGCGAAAATTCCTCAAAGACTTTTTTCTAGAGCTGGTCGGGATCGAAATCTTGTCGGGACCACAATCCAGCCCAGCTCTATTTTCGGCCGAAACACTGTATTGAAATCCCACCGATCATTTTCTAAAATCCTGATGCCGAAATTTGTCAAATCCCGAGTGTCAAATTTATCAAGAAAAACTATTTAATTTAACAATTTTTTTGTAAAATTGATTTAAATTTGCTTCAATTATAGAACGATTTTAAACTATTTGTGAACAAAAAGGGCTATTTTGTTCCATTTAGAAGAATTAAAGTCCGTCCTAACATACTCTGGCAAACCCTTGCATTAGCTCATGTCTAAAAAGGCCTAATATTATAAGCGACAAAAAAAATCATCTTGAAAAAACGATCTACGGCTATATATGCAAATAAATATGCCTTGGTCCCCCTGTTGATAATTTTTGAATTATTTTTTCTAAAAAAGTCCCAAAAAGTTTTTATTCCCACTTTTCAAAAATGGTTACGCCATAATGTTTAAAGACATTCGTGAGGCATTAAAAAAATTTGATAGAAATTTTAATTTTTTTTGAAACAAAAACCAAAATTTTTTCGTTTAAAAGTGCAAATAAACATATCTTAAAATTTTTGAAAAAAAATTATAACAAAAATATATAGGAAATTCCCCCCTCTTTTAAAAATTGACCCGAAATCGCCTTAACAGGCGGGGCCAAGGCATATTTTTTGTCTTAGGCATATAGAGCCGCATCTACCTTTAAAGAGTTGAAAAGAAATTTTTCGAGAAAAGTTTCAATTTTTAATCAGAAACTGTATCGAAATATTTTCTCACTGTATTGAGTAAAAAGTGGTTCAAGGGCTGTTTTTTTTTAAAAAACATAGCTGAATTTCAATTTGAAATTCAATTTTTTTATAAACATATGAACTTGAATGGCCAACGGCAGAAGTAGCAAAGATTAAAAATAAAAACTCACCATACATGTTCTCAACCTTTCCTTTAGCGACGTGAGTTACGCAAAACAGTTTGAAAGAATCTTTGATAAGTTTTGTGTTTAGTAGCTTGTTATCCAATACATTTTGGCTTATAAAAGTAAGTAAAGGGACTTGATCATTTTCATATTCTTTAAAAACTGTTATCAGAGTCTCTTTGTGAAGATTCATTTGATTTGTTTTGTCTTTTTCATCAAGATTTCATCTTAAATTTCGAATTGAAATTTAATTTTTTTCCACAAACATATAAACTTGCCTAGAGAAGAAGCAAAAGAGGCAAGCATTTGACAACCAAAAAGCCCAGACTTTGCAAATAATCCTTCATGAGTAATTGATAAGTTTGCATCTAAAGCAGCATAATAATTAGAAACCGGATTTATATGCACTAAAAAAACAAATAAAAATTAAATTTTTTGTGTTAATACTAATTCGAGTGTTTTGTTTTTCTAAAATTTTAGAAAGTTAGCCCAATTTTTATTAAGTTTTTTTTAACAAATGTTGACTGACCTTTTTCATACCACGGCTTCACTTGTGCTTGGCTCTCTATAAAATGTAAAAGAATTGTACAGTCAACTCTCGCTATAATATACACCCTCGTGACCGGTGTAGGTGTTATTATAGCGAGAGTATACTATAGCGTGATATATTATAGTGCTGGCCAACCAAATACCGCTCAGGAGTATATTATACCGAGATGTATACTATAGCGAGTGTATATTATAGCGAGAGTTGACTGTGTTCAATTTTTGAGTGCAAAAAAGATTTTAAGAATAGAGAGCAAAATTCTCTAAATTATTTTTTTAACTTAATCTCACTAATACATTAAATAGTTTCAACGCTTATTGCATATAACCAACTCTCCCTTCTCTAAATTAACATTTTTAAAAGTGTTCCCAAACACCCTATATCGACTCCAAATCATCTCAGAAGCTCAAAAAGTCATTCTTGAGATATGGTAATTTTGATCAAGAGCCTTGCTCAAAATCATGTCTAGCGGAATTATGTCTCTTTTTCAATGTTTCGAGGATATCTTCGTTCGGTGGACGAAATTTGGGCAAATTTACCGTTTCCCGCTATGAAAGGCTACCTTTAGATAGTCCTAAAATTTAATCTTTTATTGACCTAAACTTTAAAATGATGTCTTTTTGAGCTTCTGAGGTGAAATTCGAGTTTGGGAGCACTTGAAAAAAGTTCAATTGTGCGGGTGGGGAGTTTGGATATATACAAGTACAACTATTTTTTATTACTGCCACTCTATTTTTCAACCTTCTAAAGTGTTTTCGAGCTCACGTTTGAAATGCAATAAAACATAGTTTTGGCCTTGAATCATGCAGCTCTATTAGACATGGCTGTTCAAATAGAAAGTGCCACTAGTTTTGTTTTATTTAGCAAAAAGAGTTATTTTACCTGCGAAAAATAATTGCAATGTTAAAAGTTGTAAAGCAAATACTTCAAAAACAATGAGTAGGTTTGATTTTTAGATTTAGAAACAAGCTTCATAATACTTTATCAAGGAATTCAACAAAATAAAGTGTTATTTCTCAGAAAATAAATTATATAGGCAAGACACACTGATTTTCTGAAAAAGATAGCTATTTTCGAACACTTTCACTGCTCTATATATTGCATGCATGGCTTTTTTCAGCCATACCTTTAGCACACGGGCAAGATGGTGACATTCAAAATCAGGTTCTCTAGTCTAGCATAACAAAATTCGAGCTAAAATAAGTAGCACTAGGATTTGAATTTGATGTTTAAACAGAAAAAGTAGTGAAGATGCAATTAGGTAAATAAAAGCTCTAACAAGGTAACTTCTAAGAGTGGGAACTTTTGGAACAGCCGCTAATTATTAAAGATTTTTTTATCATAGTCATCTCTATATAGTATTTAGCATGTGTGGGTAACACTTTTTTTGACTTTGGAGGCAAAAATGGGTCGTAGATGAGGAAATTATTTTAATCGATAACAGCATCGTATTCCCCAAGAAGTCAGCTTTCGTTTAAAAAAAGAAGCGTTTGAAAAAGTGAGTTCCAATAGGGATATACTTATAGTTGTTATGAAGCCATACGATTAGAATCAGAAAATCAGGACTAAATTGAAATCTTGTTTTTCTCGAGATGGATTTAAAAATATACAGTCAAGTTTGAATTTTAAAAGCCATTTATAAGAAAATCGAGCACGCTAAGCACGAATTTGTTGTCAGCAATTAAGTATTGTCTACTGCAGAAATGTCTGTATAGGCGTCGATAGACGCCTGCCAAACCCCGTGAACAAATATGACTTTGGTCGCCATACTCGGTCAAGCAGAAAATATATGTTGTTGGTGAAAGGGAGTGGGCAGCTTGTTAGACTAGAAATTTGTATGAAGCAATAGTTAAATATTAGTAGCACCCCAAGTACATCCGCCAACCCCCCCCCCCCTGCAAAGAGTATTTTTCTCTAAGCTAACTTTTTTCATCTAAGCTCAAGCATGAGGCCTATGCCTAAGGCTTAAGCCTAAGGCCTAGGCCTGAGCCTGAACATAAGCCTAATTTAGCGCGCTACATTGGCGCGCCCATTGCAAAAGACAAAACGTTTAAAAAATCAAGGAAACCCAAAATAGGACGCTTAGAGAAAAATACTCTTTGGAGGGGGGTGCACTTAGGCTTTTACGTTATGTCATTACTACTGCAAAAGCTTGAAAAAGGTCATACGGAAAAGTAGATATAAGAAATAGTGGTAAGGCGAAGAAAACTTTATGACATTGCGGTTCAGGGTCTAGAGCCCTAGTTAGAAATGTGTACCGATTTCTTTTCTTGGTTCTCCCGTAGTATTTTTCGGGATTTTTTCAAAATTTTGCTTTAGTCGCTCCTGTTGTTGATTTTTTTTAAACTTCTTTGGCTTTTTGTGTTGTTTTTTCAATTTTTTTCTGGTATCATATCGTATTTAGAAATTTTCGCGATATAATTTACTGAAATTGATAGGCTTACAGACCGTTTAATACTTGATAGGCCATCAATTTTTCCAGAAACAAATGAATTAATACGTTGTATTTCAAAACATTTATTGCAAAATATGTATTTTTTCTATAAAATTTCTGTAAATGTAAAAAACTTGATGAATGAATTTTTTGAAAAAATGAAATTTTCAAACAACTCGGGGGCAACGAAAATTCAAGAAAAAAGAGGCAAAAACAACAAGGGGACCAAGGCAAGCAATCGGTGCCCATTCTTAGCCACGGTTGGATGTTAAGTGCAACGTGTTCATAAAAAAAAGAAGCAGCCAAAAATTTATAACAAAAATCGATTCAATGAAGCAGGGATAGAATAATGGGCTCAGCCCCATAAGTGATCTTAAATATGCGATGTTTACCCAGTTTTGCTATATGCTAAAGATGATTTTCGGTGAGCGAAGATGCCATTTTTCAAAACAAAAACTTGCAAACCCAAAAGTCTTAAAAATAAATCAAAATTTTTATTCAAAACTAAGCTATGCCTCTTTTGTAGAACTGTCCTCTCATGTTTTGTTTTTTATTCAAAAAATATTGAGAGTCCATAGCAAAAGTTGGCCACAGTCATACCTCTGTATTGCTTTCATAAGCAAATCAACCATGTTAGACAAGAATCTGGTGTCAAAAATGGGAATTGCAAACCAAACACATATTACGGCTATCTTTTCCGCCGTCAACTTTTCCGCCGCCACATCATCTCCCCACTATTAACGCACCCGAAAGATTAATTTACCTGAACTACTAATGTAAATGAACCCCTGGAGTTCGTGAACAACAGGAATAGTGCCCGAACCACTAGTGTTTCCGAATGGCATAGGCGCCGGTAGGCGCCTGCAGATTCTAGTAGAGAATAACTGAAACTATAACAAAAAACTGCGCCACAGCCAAAATTTTTAGGGGCTATGCCCTCCTTGTCCGATTTTTCGAAAAAAACTGATAATTAAAAACACTAAAAAATCGAAAAAACGGTGTAGGGTTCAACCTCGACAACCTCTCCATCCTCGGTAAATTTTTTAGTCTAAACCAACCAAAACCAACCAAACCAAGTGATGGTCTACTTAAAGCAAAAGTTTTTTTACTTTTTCGGTTTCCAAAACTTGTTTTCTGGACTAACTCGGGCACGCTGAAGATGATTTAATAATAGTAAAATAAGGTTTTGTATGTTATTTTTTGAGTAATAAGAAATGATCGATTTTACAGAACTCGTTTTTACCAAAACTCAAAAAATACCCTACAAAACGGGTAGGACCATCTTCAGCCCGCCCAAATAAATCCAGAAAACAGGTTTCGGAACCCAAAAAGTAAAAAAACTGATCCAAGTAGACGACCACTTGGTTATATTAGTACATGGGACATTTAGCAAAATTCTGGTTGGTTCATAGAAAAATAATTTTACTAACCATCCTGAGACTTTCTGGTCCCTTAAAGAACCATACTTATTGATGAAAATGAGAATTTGTCAAATTAAAATGCGCGTGAGACAATTTTCTTTCGTCTCTCACTGTACTCTCTTGTGTCGTTCCGAATAACTAGGTTTTGGATTATGGGCCATAACTTATAGGTAATACTTAAATCTAGTACCAAAATACTTATTTCGAGTACCAAAATACTTTTTTCTAGTACCAAAATTTAACATGCATAGAAAAACTCTTTGTAAAGTTAGAGATTTTTTCATCGACACATGAACGTGTAGTTCTGAATCTCAGCTTTCTAACTAGACTTACAAACTAGACCAGATTTCAAAGATATGAAGATTTTAAAATTTTTTCGACCAAGTTCCTCTATTCAGACCCTAAATCTCCAACTTTTCAAATTTTTTTACTGAAAAAAGATATCTTCTGAGTAGCTGAGATACATAGCTACACGATAGTTGAAAAGATTTCAAAAGTGTACCTACAAAGTGAGAAGAAAAAGAGAAAAGTTTAAAAAAATGAAAATTTTGGTACAGTCAAACCTCGATATAACGTACCCCCTGGGGGCCGGGTAAAGGGGTACGTTATATCGAGGGTACGTTATGTCGAGGAAGAAACCAAATAGATGACAGGTGTACGTTATATCAAGGGTTTGTCTTCCTTGGTCCCTCCTGCTGTTTGATTGAGTGCTGGGGGTATACCAAATTTGAGTGCTGGGACATACCGAACTTGATTGCAGGGAATATATCCATCGGTTTGATATAGGGTAAGTTTTAACGGGGGTCGGTTAAACCAAAACTAAACTTCCAAAAGCACACTCAATTGCTCTATATTTTCCCAACTTATGCACAATAATAATATTTAATTTCCTGTGCTACAGTAGAACCTGGATACAACACCGCCCCGGTATAACACAACTCTAATCTCTTCTTTAGATTAGACGAAAAGGCATTAACCACGTGATTCAGCGAGAGTTGGGCTATCGAATAGTCTATTACTCATACCTATAGCAGCGTTACCCACTGTTGATGTTCCTTTGTAAAACTGAAAAACTTGATGACTACAGAAAATGTTGCAGTAGCAGAAAAAGAGCAAAAACTGTATTGGATTAGTAAATATAACACACCAATTTTACAAGTGTACGTTATATCAAGGGTACGTTATAGCGGGGGTGAACTTATTCTAATTTGAAATGAATCCAAAAGGTCTCAAGGGGTACGTTATATCAAGCGGTACGTTGTATCGGGGGTACGTTATATCGAGGTTTGAGTGTAGTAGAATAAAGTATTTTGGTATTAGAAATAAGTATTTTGGTACTAGTAAAAAGTACCACGCATAACTTATGGTTAGTAACCGTGGTTAAATTAAGCATGATTTTCGTGGCGAGATAAGAATTCTAAATGAGTTTTCGAAAAACCATCGGGAACTGGCCATCGGGAACTGGCCGGTGTCCGGAAAGATCAGATTCAGGGAAAAGATCAGATCTCAGTTCCAGGTTCAGGGTGGTTTTCTACTTGTGCGCTAAATCTGAATCGGTAGTCAAAATTTTTTAAGGTGGTTGTTTATTGTGCTGGGATATTTTGAAAGGCGGGTACCAGTGAAATTCAAACGAGGATGAAGTCAAAGAAAGAAAATCAAAGAAAATCAAAGAAAGCAGCGATTCCAGTCGGAATCAAACCGACTACCCATTTTTTTAGTGCGCCGCTGCTCTACCACTGTGCTACCGATGGTATAAGACAAAGAGAGTGTTTTTATTTATCACAAAAGTGTACTCAACAGATTTCCATTTCAAATAAGCTTTTTTAATTGACCTGGTACCCGCCTTTTGAAATATTCCCGTCAACGACGAGCATGGCCCTTTAAATTTGTAAAGATTTCAGATTTGTGAAAATTGAATCATTTTGTTAATACGTTTGCAAATTTCATAATTAAAATCTAACACATATCATGTTATATATTTTATTTGAAAGCCTAATGTGTTATTTGAAAGTTGCCTATAGGTCTTCTTTCTAAAAGAACTCAGGATCAAACATCGAGGTTTTGAATATCGCAAAAGCGACTTTTAGTATTCCTCTTTTCATATGATCAAATAACCAATTTGACCATTCCGAAAGAGATATCGAACTCTACATAAAAAGATGTACAAGGATATTCAGTCAAACCTCTATACAGTGACACCCGTGGGGATCGGCCTTGGCTGTGATTATCAAGTAATTAAAACCAAATTTTTAAGTAAATTTTTTATGCAAAAGAACTTGTTCGTAATAGCCAGGCCCTGAGCCTGCACCTTAGCCTACGGGCTTAAGATCAACCTAGGCGTAAGGTAACGAGTTATTGGGGGCTGGGGGGTATATGACACTAACTTGTTTGGGAAGAGTATATGTCACTAGAAGCAAAAGAAATTGACGTGAACTAACTGCATCGTATTCGTGCCCGACACCGGATTCATGTTCAGCATGGCCGACTCACTCAAGAAAGTGCTATTTAAATTAGAAAGTCACTGTCAAATTTCAAATTCCGTTCAAGACAAAAACATTTGAAAAACAAAAAAGTTCATATTATTGTTTTTTGTCTCGAACGGGATTTGAAATTTTTTACTGATTTCTAATTCAAAGATTACTTTCTTAAAGGGCAATGGTCACCGCCGTGTTGAAATATATCATTTGTACAGAACTTTTGAATACATTCTATTTTTAGTACATTCTTAGTAAACATCTTAGTTAGAAAAAGACCGCAAAGAGATAAACAATATGACAGGGTAAAATATAAAAAAAGTGCACTCACGTAAACAAGTTTTTTTTTCGAGTTCATATAAATTTATGAACAAACCTATTTATTTACTTCTTGCACTAGTAGAAGCGAAATGCAAATAAATTTGACTTTAAATGATATTTATCACCCACTATTGTCATTTACTATAACTACAGCTTAGCAATATCCTTTGTGCTCACAACAATATTTCTTCTACCAGCTATTTATGTGGTGCTAACCAAATCGCAAAAAGCAAATATTTTTAAGTATCTTCTGCTAAACCAACTTATTTGGTCTTATTTATTTTGTGGGATTTTTGTTGCTGAAGGAAATGTGCCTTTGTTTCCAATTCCAGCTATCTATTTTCTAGTATTTTGAAGACAGTGGTGGTGGAAAGATGCACATTATTCTGCCTATCCATTTATTAATTAGTGTGGGCCACACACAATCTTATTTTTTAGCGTGTTTGTACAAAGTTTCTTATGCGTCGGCTTTCAACAAGTTCCAAGCTTGGTTTGAAGACCCGAGAAAACTAGAAGCTATGGTTATTGGCTTGCTGTTAATTTTTGCAGGAATTATTGTTGGCAAGTTTTTTGGTTCAAGTAAATGAAATTGATGGCTTTGTCGACTATATTTCAGTTGACACTGAACACAAAATTTTGCTTCCTTGAAAAAACCATACAGTTAAACCTCGATATAACGAACCCCTAGGGACCGGCTATAATGTTCGCTATATCGAGGGTTTCGTTGTATTGAGGGTATACTTTTAGTCGTTTAACGTAATCACAGGCCAAATAGGCGTCAAAAATGTTCGTTACACCAGGGGTTCGTTATATCGAGTTTGACTGTACTATATTTCATCTAAGGCTGTTGGTGGAAAAAAAATCCTTAAATTATGTGTTTACCCCTTCAAATTTTTAAAACTCATTTTTCTCGGTCTTTACTTTTCAAATTTCTTTATTTTTTGCTTAAGCATGTAGCCCTAAATCTCTAGTTTCTAACGAGGTATAAACTGGCTCAATGTGCTGAGAGAAAAGTTGATAAAAATTTCATTTTTATGAAACTTTGTCTTTTTTCAAAACCATTCGTTTTTCCAACTTTTTAAATTGCGTTGAGTCAGTTCATGGCTCATTAGAAACTAGAGATCCTGAGCCACATGCTCATGCAAAAAATAAAAAAATTGAATAGTAAACACTGAGAACAAAGAGTTTTAAAAATTTGAGGGGTAAACACATAATTTAAGGGGGTAAACCAGGGCAGGTAACTCAAAATTTGAAAAAAAAGGACATTTGACCATTTTTTAAAAAATGATCATTTCATCCCGTGCTCATTGCTATTTTGGAGCGAAAAAAAAATTGACTAAAAACTTCAAAATAAAGAAGATTTCGGGTCCCAAAAAGTACAAATCTTTTTAAAAAAGACAGATACGAGCCCATGTGTTTTCAATTTGAGCCTTTTATCTAATAAGTTGGTACCCCTGGTTCAAAATCATGTCCTTGGCATTATAATTTTGATCCTCTCTTTGGAGACTGCTCTCAGGCAAGTTAGCAACTAAATTATAACTAAATTAAATTATAAGTAGTAATATGTGAGCTACGAAATCCTGACAGAAAGCTATAGCCCAGCTAGTCCCCTGGGTACGCCTATGGTTATAACCCTACACCCCAGTGCACCCCTCCCCAAAGAGCTTGAGTTCTCTAGCCGTAGACCACATAGATTATGAGTTTTTTTTAACTATTTTTATGGTTAGAGAGCTCATACTCTTTGGGAGGCATTGCAATTGGGGTACATTGTCGTTTTAACTTTTGCAAAAGCTTAAATACTGGCAATTTTTTAACTTTACATAAATCACACTTGAATATTTTCAGGTCCTCTAATTTTCGTCAGTTACCAAACCAAGCTTCTACAGCAAGACGTCTTAAACCAGTTTCCTGTTCTACAACAACTTCTTCCTTACGAACCGTCCATAATCGCTTCACCTCTACTAAAACTACCCACCAATTCCACCATATTAACCATAGCTTTAAGTGCCTACACCATTTATGTGCCCTTCACATTTCTAGCTGGATTCTCCATATTTCTAATTTTTCTGCGTCAAGCATTTTTCATCAAAAATTTTATGTCAACAACGTCCTACCACAGCTACTTGATAGTTGTTCGGGCCAAATCAGTTCAGATTTGCTCCGTTTCACTTTTATTGTTCATACCATTTGTGATCCAGTTTGTTGTGAATTTATTGCAATTAAGAAATGCAAGTTTGATTGCATTGCTGGCACATTTCCCAGCTAGCTACCATCTATTTTTCGAAATCCTAGCTTTGTTTTATTTTGTCAAGCCTTATAGAGAATATTGGCAAAGCTGTTTGAAAAAGCGAAAAATATGTTTAAATCTTGCAAGAAGAGAAATAGAAAGCAGTCTGTCGTCAAAGAATCTACCTTGGAGACTGCTTCTTCAACTTAGAATAAAAAAATTGTTTGAGAAAAAAATTGCCTTTGTTTTTGTGTCAGCGAGTATGATAATAAAATAAATATGAATTTCACTTGATTTTCATTTCAGCTCTTTCTAAAAGGGGCAATACTTTTTTTTGTACCAAATTTACTTTTTTGTACCAAGCTTTTTTATTTTTTGTTCTGCCTTTATTTCTTCATTTTTTTCAATCATTTTTACAAAGTGAAAAGACTTTCGAGCAGCCCTGCGATTCTAGTTTCTTACAAACTATAACTTTTTACAATATATTTACGAAATGCATTACAAAAATCGAAAGTATGCAACAAGTCAGAAAAATAAGTTAGTTCATACTTTTGATATTTTGTTTGAATTTTTCAAAATATCTTGCAGATAGTTATATGTCGTTAAAAATAAGACCGTAGGGCTACATGATGGTGTAAAAACTTTGTGCAAAAACTAAAAAATTGAAGAGAAAAAAGCATAAGAAAATTTAATACAAAAAAGAGTAAATTTGGTACAAAAAAAAGTAAATTTGGTAAATTGCCCATAGACTAGGTGTTGTCTTTTTAGTAAGCTCCGTAACCTATAAAACCCTGGGCTGATAATTGAGTTAGAAAGCCGAGAACCAAGCGATCATTTTGATAACAAAATTATATACCATACATGACAAATAAAGTGAAAAAATAGGGTGTGCAACCGAAAGATTTGAACCTGAGACTTCAACAGATTCATTCTTCCATATGTGGCCATCATTAAAACAAGTTTTTTCTGAGACAAATATTTGGTCATTCAAAATTTTGACGCTTTTACCCCACTCCTATTTTAAGTCGTCTTGAATTCGAGGTCCGACTGTATTTCTTAAGCAAAGCTGCGTAAAACTTTGGATTGTACCGAACATTTAGTCAAATATTTAAAAAAATAATCTTTATTAGGCTATGCATCTAAAAACTTTTTTTCTTCGGTCCTATTTAGATCAAAATATGCCAACTGTAGAAATGTTTATGAAATCATTTTATTGCAAAAAATGAAAAAGTTTTTGGCTTACAACACCCGAGATTCCCAGGACGTCTCCGATCCAAGTACTAGTCGAGCCCAACGTTGCTTGACATTGCCAGATCGGACGGGATGGCGTACTTTCAACGTGGTATGGTCGTAAGCGATGAAGAGGAGAACAACTGAGACACATTTTTCCTTGTATTATTTATTTTCTGTGTCTGCTTCATATCTAACAGCAATGGGGTGCACACTATCTCTTTGTTGCATTGTATTTTCTAGGAAAGCTGTTTTAAGCTCACTTTTCTGGTTTAATTACCCAAATTTGAGGTACTTGAATGTTTCCGCCCAAAATAGCGGTGGAATAGCAAATTTTGGAAAGCATTGCCTTTAGCGGTAGTGCATAAATTTTTTCAAAAACTCAAACATAATAACTTGGTCATTCAAAGTTAGGTAATTTTGGTCATAGAATAAGGAGGAATAATTGGATTGTCATTGCAAAATAACTGGTTGACATGTACCATATTTGCTGTAACCGAATGGCACAACTAGCTATTATTTAAAGCAAAACCAAGTATTTTGAATTAGGTGTGTGCTATCAGAGAAATACGGTAGGTATAGTTGCTCGTAGTGTTGGTCACTTGAAGTTTGAGTAATTTTGTATGCCAAAGAGTAATTTATTCTCTAAGCTTTTGATAAGACAATAAACCCAGCACAGTTTGGAAGAGCAGAAACTATGAATAGTCAAAAGTTGCCATTATGATCGATTCAAATTAGAATCCTAAAGGTTTCTATTCTAGCCCAACCTCTTCGGAGTGTTTGATCAAATTTTGGATTGCTGGGCCTCTGGCTCGGCGTTATTTACAGTGTTGTGTGAAGGATTTAGTTGTACAGATGTGCTTTCTTTTTGCCCATTTCAGCATTAATCTGCTGGATGTGGTTTAGTGTCTAACAGAGAGTTCAGATAGATTTCGTACAATGGTTGTAAGATCGGGTTGTACTTGCCCCTGCGGGTGTTTCTAGGTGTACCGGTCATCTATTCTGACCGGTACTTAACACACCTACAGTTGAACCTTGAGTAAATGCAGGCCTCTGATCTCAAAATTCTAGAGTAAAGTACATTTTGTTTTGTATTACGTAATAAACACCACATATTCTGTGTCAGTTTTGCTCGTAGAATGTACAAAAATATTTAAACAGGCATGATAAAAAGCTGGTGTTACGAATTGCTTTAGAATGCTTTTTGAACTTAATTTGTTCATAATCTAGAATACTAACCAAAATTGTACCCAGTTTCAGCCCTACAATTTTTTACGGCTCATTATAGATGCTCACTCGATGTGTTCAAAAGCCGTGATATATAACAATTGAAAAAGAGCTTTACCTTTAAGATTTTTTTTTGAAAAAAGTGGAGTGCCACCCAACTTTTTTTTATATCTAGCAGCAGTGCAGCCAACCAAGAAAATTAGTTAAAAGGTTACGTTCGACAATGACTGAAACACCCTGTTCTTCAAATCGGGCTAAACATTTCAAGGTCCGAAAAATAAATTTTTATTTGTCAATTCACCGAATAAGTTTGCGGTTCCAACTTTTTTATTCTTCTTTACAAAGATATGTTCGACATACCAGTCAATAACACTCATGTAATCAGTAAAGCTAAAAATTATTATTTTGTCAACAAACTACTACTATCTGCTTGTACAAAAATATCAAAGTGGCAAGCCCGCTGACAATAAAAATAACACAGAATGCTACACAACACGTTGGCACACACACATCCGAGCATGTGTTTATTCATGCCTACTACTCAGTGAAATGCAGGAATTTATAATATCCTCAATGGGACTATCCCAGAACTTTCGGTAGTATCCTGGAAGCGACCTTTTTCGCAATTTTAATTCACATACTCATTTACAAGCTTACACTCAAATGTAGCCTTGTTTTTCAGTGTCATTTTCAGTATATGATTGTAAATGATCATGTAAATTAAAATCGCAAAAAACGCCAGTTCAAAAATAATACCGAAACCCTACCCTCAAAAGTGCTCATTTCTTTCCTGGTCAAACCTTCGCCAGCTACCTTGATTTTCTGAAGGGACTTCAGTGTGTAAAATTTCTATCTTGTTTTCCATGAAATTCTGACTCTAGAAAGTCACTAAACGCGTTAATAAATAAATAAAATTATTGGAGGCTCAGGATATATAAATCTAAGTATGCATCATTTCGGCTAGTTTCCTTTAATTTTGGTGTTGATTTGCTCAAAATCGCAAAATTGAGGCAGTTTCTGACAGCAAGCAGCTTTGGAAATGGTTTCAATGAATTGGCCTTAAAAGTCAGTGGATTGGTCACTGGATCTTAGGAGAAAGAGTCTTCAAATGCAATTTCGTACAGGGAGTCTTGCTCAGAAGTCTTACTTCATGAGGCAAAGAGCTGTTTAATGTTTTCCGAATTTTTAGGGCCACCCTGTATATGACAGTAGCGTCAAAATTTTTATAAGGTAGATCAAAAATCAAAATTTCCCGTGAAAACACTTCTGTATAAAAGTCAACATCTATGCAAAAAATTTCAGGTAACACGCGTTTCAGCTGTACTCCTACAAGCTTTAAAGGACAATGACAAAAAAAATTGTTGTATCAGACCAGATGTGTGTTTTCTATTTTTTTATTCGGAATCTCAAATAACAAACTTAGCCTGACAACATTTTGCTATATATCAAAGAGACCATTGAGTAGCTGGCTAGCTAGCTTGCGTGTAAGCACACACACACATCTATGTTCTAATGCCCTAATTAGTCAAGCTGTGACATTTAAAAATGTGTATGTGTGTAAATTATTTTGAATACACTTGACATTTTCATACAAACCTTTTTTCGCAATAAAAATGCTTACCTGTGACTTTACCTCTAATTCAAAAAAAATGTTTAAAAAAGGACTGACTATGGTTGAATACATAATTTATAATTTAAAAACGAAAATACAATTTTACGTGTATTATTACTGCCTTTTTGAGTTTAGTAAGTCATCTGTGTACAGTCGAGTCTCGATTTAACGATCACCCTGGGATCGACCCAGGTGATCGTTAAATCGAGAGTGATCGTTGAATCGAGGGGTGATTTGACGGAATTTATTATTGAAGGGACCGATCCAGGTGATCGTTAAATCGAAGGTGATCGTTAAATCGAAGGTGATCGTTAAATCGAGACTCGACTGTATAGCTTTTGCGAAACGGATTTTGCGTATTAACATTTTAATTGGCTTGTAAGGCAATAAAAAGAATAGTTTCATTTGTTTTGCATTAAACTAAGCAATTATATTTGTTTTTCGTGTAAGTTGATTTAATTTGATGTTTTGAATGGAGGTTGGGAACTGGTTAATTACTTAGGAAAAAAGAAAAACAGATTTGCTTTAATGTTTTGATGCTAATTCGTCAAGTTTGAAGTGTTTTCGATTGCATTAAGGCTGGATTCTTTTAAGATTCAATTTTAAGATGCCTTTCTAGTTAACAAAAGAATATATTTGAAGGACCATCGCAATTGATGACAATGGCAATTCCGAGTTTTTCAGTTGGCGGGGGACAACCTCAAATGCTGAAAAAGTTTTTTCGAAATTATTTTTTATTTGAATTTAAAATATGAATTTAATTCACTGGACGATTCATCAATACCAAATAATAGTTCAATGGCGTAAAAGCCCAAGTGACCCCCCCCCCACAAAGAGTATTTTTCTCTTAGCCTACCTTTCCCTACCAGTTACCTTGATTTCTTTTCATCCCAATCGATTGCAATGTGGAGTGTGCTGTTCCTTGGCCATGAAGCGGCCAAATACTCTTGAAAGTGTCGGTGCAAAAGGTGTGAAATAGGTGAAAACTGAAAAAAAAAGTTGGCTCAGAGAAAAATGCTCTTTGGGGGGGGGGGGGCGGTCACTTGGGCTGCTGTCGTTCATTAGACGTCGGCTAAATTGTCCGATCTGACAATAAAGAGCAACGTTCTGCTCGACTAGTATATCGTTCTTAATTTTGAAAAAAAAATTCAAATGCAAATAAAAATAACTCACAAAATATTTTCGAAAAAAAAGAAGTGTCTGCTACCAATTTAAAAACTCGAAATTGCCTGCATTATCTTTATCGCATTATTTGTATTGCTGTACTGCCTATATTGCATTATCATCGACGGCGATAGTCCTTAAATAAATGGACTTATTGCAAACTAAAATTTGTTGATTTTGTCTTTGTTCAAAAATAACAGAGCTAACTAAAAAGGTAGCGTCACTGTCGGGTTGTCAAGAAAGTATTGCTATGAAAAGACTTTCTAGCCTGACATTTTGATGAAAAATATTGCAAAATTTTTTATTGGCTTGGAAAAATTGTCACAGCTGAATAGTTTGATGTTTGGTTCAAATTTCAAATTTTTCCTCTGATACACGAGTTGTGAAAGCCATCAAAAAGTTTCAGATTGATTATTATAAATTTACTTTTATAACCCATTAATGTGTCAAAGCGCGAAACTCTTTTTCAACAAGATTTTCCAGCGATTGATTAAGCGCCTAGCATTTCAAACTGATTTCAGAAATTTAATTTCATGACTAGGAAGAGCGCATTTTGATGCTTAAAATGTCATTATTAAAGTGGATAATAAATTGTCCTCTGAGTTAGAAATTGTTCAATTCAATTTTTTCAACCCATCTCAAAAACACTGCTTGCATTGTATTTAAAGGTGCATGCTCGCCGCCGATGGAATATTTCGAAAGGGGCGTACCAGATCAATTCAAACGAGAATTAAATGCCGCATTTTTGTAAAGTCAAGGAAAAATCGGTTATTACGGGTTATCCGCACCACCTTAATTTTTTCATGAAAAACAACAGGCGGGATCAAGCTGTTTTTCATGAAAAAATTAAGGTGGTGCGGATAACCCGTAAGAACCGAAAAATCTTACTTCCAATTGGAATCGAACCACCGACCGACCTTCACACTACACCGCCGCTTTCCCACTGAGCCACCGATCCTATCAATCGGTGACAGTGTTTTTCATTACTTATAACAAAACGGCACTCAACAAAGCTGCATTTAAAAATAATTCTTTTTTGAATTGACCTGGTACACGCCTTTCAAATACTCCCATCGGCGGCAACCATACCCCTTTGAAGCAGCAAGACGGACTACTTATTGCGCTTTGGGCGCTTTGGTCAAAAGGAGATTTGGCAAAAACGAGATTTGGCAAAACGATATTTTGCAGAACGATTTTTGGCAAGCAAATATTTGTCGCTAAACAAAGTAGCTAAATAAATGTCTAGCATGGTTTAACAGATAAAAGTTTGGAAATAATGGTCTCAGGCGTTTTTGAACTTGGTAATGTAGTGCACTCATGCCCTAAACGACTCAGTTCAGCTGGCCGAATCTCGTTTGGTCAAATCTTGCTATTGAAAAATCTCCGCTAGCGCTTTTTGCAATGCTCTGTATAAACCTGAAAATCTTTTCTCGCCCTTTTGTCACCATGTCAAAGAACAAGAGATTTGAAAAAAACTAAAACACTCTTTGTTTGTGTTTGTGCCATGCATGACGACCACCACTATTTAGCAAGCTTAGCCTAAGCAAGAAAGTGACCAGGACAACATGCATTTTGCAGCATCCAGCCACCACCCTCAAATAGCGTGTAGTTAGCAAAAAGGGACAAGAGTAAGCCTGAGGCAAAAGCATATCGGCTCTTTCATAATTCCGCTGCCATTTTCCACATGTTTTGTTTGAAAGAATTTTAGTAGTTGTATAGTTGGCTGTGATTTATTTGAGTAGTTGTGCAAACTACTACTATACAACTACTACTACTAATAAAAAAAAGTTGAGTCTATTGAGAAAATCTTGTTTACTTAGCTTTCTGTAAAGTGTGAATATAGCGGCATTTATTTTGGACATATTGTAGTAGCACTAGCTTAAAAAAGCGCATGGGAAAAATATTTTGACACATTTTACAGACCTACTTTAACAAGCATTTTTATTTATAAATAGTAGATTTTCTCATGGATTCTTATTTTTATTTGAGGTGTGTGTTAGAACTTTGTCTCGAGTTGTTTTATTGTGTAAACAGGTTTCAGACATTTGTCTTACGTAGATAGACTTCAAAAACTTTATTGTGTGAAGATATTGCACTTTTTACAGTGCAAAATTCGTCTGAGTTTTTAACAACTTATTTGAACTACAGCTAAGGACTGGGCTTTTATGGGCTAAAGTACACTATTTGTGGTAGCCTAAAAGTGCGTTTTTCAAACTGTCGCACGCATAGACTCCCTTCAGAAATGATTTCTGGTTAAGGAAAAAAAATGGCCCAAAACCTCAGGGAGGCTATCTAAAAATGTCCTTCACACACTTCACACTTCGTTTCAGGGTCTAAAACAGGGTTGCCAGACGTCCTATTAATAAGATTTGTCCTTATTTGGATTTCAAATCTTATTTTTGTTAAAAAAAATTAGTCAAAATATTATTTTTTGGCAGCAAAAGAGCAATAAGCACTTGATAAAATAGCGAATTTGGCAAAAATACCCAAAAATGTCCTTATTTATGAAAAAGAAATCTGGCAGCCCTGGTCTAAAACATTTTAGATCTTGAAAAAACGCACTTCTGGCTATGGCAAAATGTGTGCTTCGGAAAAGTGTACTACGAAATTTCATAATTTCAGTTTCACATTATTCCACATGAAATAGATTGATTACTTTTAACCTTTATTCGTGTAAACATAAATCAATAATTGGTGTTTGAGATTAAAGAATTAGGGTAGCTGGCATAGTAAGCGACCAAAACCGAAACCAAGGTTTTTTTCTAAAAAAGCGTAACCGAAAGTCCGCTTTCGAAAAACGGAAAAACCGGAAACCGCGTTGAGCAAAATACCGGCTTTTTTACGACAAAAAATATTCCTTAAACTGCTTATCGACCAGTGAACCGACCGGTAAAAATTGGAACTAAAACCAGCTTCGAAAACAGCCAGTTTTTTAACACGAGAATGGCTGCCTGGAATAACTCTTGTTTCTAGTGTGGTATTTTACGTAAATTATTTTGAAAATCGTTTGGATGCGATTGAATGACCCAATAACCGTTTGTGGACAAACATTCCAGATAATTAGGGAACATTTGAAAAAAATGTTGCCAAGAAACTATGCAGAAAGGTTTAATCGCTGGTGTAATTCTGATATTATAGCCCATAGAAATTTTTTAGCAACATTTAATTCAAATTTTTAGTTTTGGACATGGTCAGACAGCGGCGCAGCTTAAATTTTTCAAGGGTGGTTGTTTTATTTTTTTTGGGGTGTTACAGGGGTTAATTACGCCCATGATACACCGAACACAAGTTTGTGCAAAGTGATAAATCTGATTAGATGCAAGACGTTTTATCGTCATCTTTATCTTTCCGTCCGTTGAGGTTAGCTTGGCTATGTAATAATGGTCGAACGTTTCGACTCGAAACTGAAAAATGACGTCTTTTGACTGAAGAGTACCGTCTTTTTTTTAGTTTCGAAAGGAAAAGTTGAAAAGTGCTAAATATCTAAGCTAAAAATCTAGTCAAAATAATAACATTATCAGTAACCTTGTGACTGTAGTTTCCAACGTATTATTTGCTGCAACAGCTTCGTGATATTTAACGCGAAAACGTTAAAATATGAAGCAAGTCGAAAATAATTTGATTCATACTTTCACCTTTTTATGCTAGATTTTGCAAAGATGTTGGAATGAAATATACGTCGTTAGAAAATGGAGTCGCAAGGCTTCCTGTTAGTGTTATCAGTTTAAAAATTGTTTAGTTGTTTACTTCTTGAATAAAAAAAAGGACGGCAGTTTTCAGCTAAACGACTGCATTTTTCAGTCAAAAGCCGGTTTCGACCTTGAATAATAAACACTGGCAAAAAAGTTAACTAGGTTGCAAAACTGCCATTCAGTTTTGTGATCTTTTTGCGTCCAGCCCACCTAAACACACGCCTCGCTAAAAAAACAACCGTCAATCATGATGCTAGCAAAAAGTTTATTTTAGCCGGCTCCTAACCTTTGTATTTTGCCCTATAAGACGGAGCAAGCAGCAGTTATTTATTCTTCTATTAAATTAAGTTGCTTTTTATAGAAATAGTTTGTCCTTTTATTTGCCTTCTCCTAAGCTGCCAATAGCCTTTTCTTACTTTGTCTCTTTGAAGCAGAATTAATTTGTTGCCTGGTGCAAACAACTCCTAAGTCATGATGTCAACCTAGTTAGCCTTTGCTTAAGATTCGCTTAGTGAAGCTGCAATCTGCACTTCTGAGTATGCTAGCTGTTTTTATCAGTTTCTGCATTCTTTCCACCCTCTTTCTACTCAAATAAGAGTTGTTTGCAGATCAGCAATGGTTAATCCTCTTTCCACCTTCTTGTTTTCGCATTTTTTGAGGGTGGCAAATAGCTTTCAATACTTTTGACTGGGATAACAACATCGAATATAAACTAGTAAAAATTACCGATTTTTTTTTAGCAAAAATATTTAAAAAATATTTAGTAAGTCAATGTTTACATTTAAAGATCAGTGAGCGGATTTTTTTCTCCCTCTTATCTTTTTCGTATTTTCTCGAACTTGTTGTGGCATATGATGGTAAAACACTGTACGATGTTATCTTGAGAGAGCACCAAGCTGTCCTTAAATAACAATAATAACAATAGTTAGGGGTGGTATTTAATTCTGCCCCTAATCTGTGAAAAATGCCCCCTAATCTGTGAAAAATGCCTCCTAATTCGAATTGCCCCCTAATTACTGAAAAATGCCCCCTAATTACTGAAAAATGCCCCCTAATTTTCTGAAAAATGCCCCCTAATTTTTTTCTCGTCGTTTTTAGTCAAAACTTCGCGGAATTCAAATTTTCTAGTCAGAAATAACTTGGATTGGTCAGAATCCCACCGCGGAATGGCCAGAAGCGCCTGAAAGTTAGTTTTTGGGGTTTACTAAAGGGGGGTATACTTTTTGTGAAAAATCGATTGAGCGGATCAGATTTCGGGTCCGATGGGCTTAATTGCTCAGAATTTCAGGCTTACGGTGGTTTTTAAATTTTTTAGTCTGAACCAACCAAACCAAGGGGTCGTCCACTTGGATCAAAAATTTTTTACGTTTTTCGTGGTCCAAACCTGTTTTCTAGATTAACTCGGGCATGCTGAAGATGGTTTGACAGTGGTAAAATGGCGTTTTATCGAGCATTTTTCGAGTTTTGGCAAATAAATGATTTCACAAAATCAATTATTCCTCAAAACTCAAAAAGTACTCGAGAAAACGCCATTTTACCACTGTCAAACCATCTTCAGCATGCCCGAGTTAATCTAGAAAACAGGTTTTAGACCACGAAAAACGTAAATTTTTTTTTGATCCAAGTGGACGACCCTTGGTTTGGTTGGTTCAGACTAAAAAAATTAAAAACCACCGTAAGCCTGGAATTCTGAGCAATTAAGCTCATTGGAGCCGAAATCTGATCCGCTCAATCGATTTTTCACAAAAGTATACCCCCCCCCCTTTAGTAAACCCCCAAAAAACCAACTTTCAGCGCTTCTGGCCATTCCGCGGTGGGATTCTGACCAATCCAAGTTATTTTCTGACTAGAAAATTTGAATTCCCGCGAAGTTTTGACTAAAAACGACGAGAAAAAAATTAGGGGCATTTTTCAGAAAATTAGGGGGCATTTTTCAGTAATTAGGGGGCATTTTTCAGTAATTTGGGGCAATTCAATTAGGGGCATTTTTCCCGAAATTAGGGGGCATTTTTCACAGATTAGGGGCAGAATTAAATATTACCCAATAGTTAGTAACATTTTTCATGGGTTACAAAATGCTAAAATGATCATAGAAGAAAAATAATAAGCTCTTTGTCATGTTTCGGAAATAAATTTGTAATTTTTACTAATTTTTTATCAGGTTGTTGTTCACGAATCAGTTGTTCACGAAATCTTTATTCCCGAACCCAAACTATGAAAAATCTGTAAAAGACTACAGAGTCTTTTATTAAAAAAATTTTTTCGACCCACCAGAAAGGTCCAGTCATTCTAGGCTCAATCGGGGACTTTTTCGACAGCCTGAAGGGTTTGAATATCGTGACTTCAAAAACAGCCTCTTTTAGATGACAAAAAAATGGATGAGGATGCAATAGATCAAGGAAATTTTTCCGTGATTAGACAGGAAGACATTTTAATTTTTATTGCAAATTCACTCAAAAACATCAAGTCGAGTGTCGATTTTTATGTTAGGGCCGGCTAAAGTAAGACTTAAAAATCTATTTGGATGTTTAATTGAGAGTCTTTATATGGATAAAAAATTTGCCTCAATCCAGTCAAGCACATTTTTAGAAACGTTGAATGGAGAGTCGTAAAATCGAGAGGCAACTATATATATCTTTTCTCGAATTTCCGATAAGCGATCTGCATATGATTTTTTTAGCCTTGGACTTTGACCAACGAAAATTGCAAAAATTTGACATTTTCAACGGCAGGATATTTCCCATTTTTGCTGCACTCAAATTAATTTTTTGTGTTGCTAAAATGGTTGGACAAGGAAGAAAAAAAAGAAACAATTTGGCTCAAAAGCAGTCAGAATTTATGGGCTGCTGCTGTGCCCGATGATGAGAACAAAGTGGGGGTGGATGGCAGCAAATGAGCTGAAATGGAAGGCACTAGCCTGTTTATGTGTCATTTGCATATACTTAGTCGGGAAACAAATGAGCTATTCCGGCGCTTAACAAAAAGTGGTGTCATTCAGTTTCTGCCAGAAACAGCCTCATTCTTATTTTATTTTGGTTCGAGCAGTTCTTTTTTGCGCTCTCAAACGCAAAACCAATATTCTAAGGACAGAGTGGGTCAAGCACCACAAATTAATAACTGGCAATGTTTATAACTTTCACAAAAGATATCTTTCTAAAAAATTTCTTTTTGTTTAAGACTACATAAGCATGTTTTGCGTCAAAAATTTGAAACGCAATTTTGTAAATTTTGTAAATTGTGTTTAAACGACTGCTAAGTAATTTTTATGTGCTTAAAACGATACAAAGCTGTTTTCTTAAACTTTTATTTATAAAAAACCAACGTTTGGAAAAAAAATTTTGACTAAAATTTGACCAGAAACTTGATTTACTTGGTCCCCCAAGGCAAAAAGTCAAATAAAGGGCAAATTTTTTTTCAAAAAATTGACTTTTTATGTGGAAAAGTGTTAGAAAATATCTTTTTTATCGTGTTAAGCTCTTAAAATTACTTAGGAGTCGTTTAACACGATTACAAAAATTTACATAATTAAACCCCCCAAGTTAACAAGTGCCGATACCCGCAATTATCGTAGCTAGGATTTATAAAAACTTTCCTCATTTCGAGCTGGTTTCAAAAACTGTATTTTTCTGAATTTGATATGCATTGAATTGTTATTTATTCACATCTTTCAAATACCAGGACGACTAGAGTTCTATATTTTAGCTTCGTATTACAGTACAAGTCCAGCGCGATCTAGCGCAAATAATTTCTGTGTGCATTGTTGCAAAAATATAAAAAGTAACTTCCACACTTTTTGTCTTTTTTCAGAAAAGTTTGGTATGTTAGCCCACGCAGGCTCAGAAGCCTCCTCAAATTCATGGAACAATACACACAAAGACCCTCGAAAAATCAGTAAACAATACGCTCGTGCTTTTGCGACCTCTCAGAATAAAGCACTCAAGCATAAATATATGTACTTGCATACAAAAAAAGTCTATAATTCGCATCATTTCAGAAGAATTGCCTCTGGCTTGTAAAACCACTAGACTTTTTTTTCAAAATTAATGATTCCTTAAAAAGAAGAAATACAAGCTTACTTCCCTGTCTCCAACTTTATTATATCCACGGAGTATATATTCTGCTTATCCAAGCTTAATTTTAGGTGACATTCCACTGAACCCATCGGCTAAAAAGCCCTTATTAGTTTGCAATCTTCTTACGCATCTTTTCTAAAATAACTTTTTGGCAACCTAGCTTTTATCTAACTGGTTGGATGTATATATAGTGTGCTTTCCTGACCCGCCCGGCTGAAAAGCGTGCGCATTTATATTCGCAACCCATACGCTTTTCCGGAGGTCTAGGTTCTGTCTACTTGTGTGGCTGGGTTACATTCGTTTTTCCTATCTTGCTCTATTGATTCTCCATTGCTGCAAAAAAATTAAAGTAAACTATTTTGCACTCCTCATCTTAATCGGCATTTTTTTGTGCTTCAGCTCATCATTTGCTCATTTGCATTTGGGTGGGTGGCTGCTTGGTTAGCTTCTTCGGGTCTGGACATTGTTTCTAAATGTTGTTTTCGGCGTTCATTAGTATTCCTTATGTGTTTTAAAGACGTAGTTGGAGTGGTGCTTTACTGTTTTGATCTCTCACTTTAATTTACTTTCTACATTCTTTTCTACATTCTTTTCTACCTTCTTTTCGTATGGTACATGAACCTAGCTGCAAATTTAAAGTCGGTCGTGCAAATAAATATAACATTTAACTTCCATTGCTGAAGCTTCTCTGATTTAGCTATCTCTTATCAAACTTCAAGGCAGCTCAGAATTACTCTTTATTATACTGCCTTAAAGCCGTAAAACCCCCAAAGAGTATGAGCTCTCTATCCATAGAACAGGGCGATTCATATTTAGAAAACCCCAATTCCTTGCAATGTGGACTATGCTTGTGCTTTCGTCACAAAGCGGCTCTGTATTTCTACCAAATAAATAAATTATGATAATAAGCGCAACACCCCTAACTCATACCCTCGATTTTAATCATGGTTCGCAAAAACAGCAAATTTGCTGAAATGCAGCAAAAATAATTGGCGTTGTGTGTTTATTGAAAACAGCAAAATTGCAGCAAAAATGCAGCAAAATTTTTGCTGCATTTCAGCAAAATTTTGCTGCATTTATCCGTCTCCCACATATTACGCGTTTTGCATTTTTTCAACTATAATTTTTGCTTTTTTTCTTTCTGCAGTCAGAAAATAAATGAAACATCCGTATAACAGCAATACCTAGGCTATATGCAGCCCGTAAAAGTCACTCTGAAAGGGGAGGGAGGGATTTTCATATAAGCATCGGCTAGGTCACAGGTTCAAATCCACCTGGATGCATGACCTATTTTTCACACCATTTTTCATATTTTATTTTCAAGTTTGGTATGAAAATAATGCTCATCCTCATGGCTATCCGGCGAGACTATCAGTGCATGGTTAAACAACTATAACAGCTGAGTTGAAGGCTGAAGCCTACCTGAATTAGCTACCTCATTTTGGGTTTTTCCTTGATTGATATGTTCTGTATTTTCTTTATAATTACACATTTTTTATACCAATGTGTAGCCATGATTCTAGGCTATGGCTCACATCTAAGCTATAATAAAGTTGAAAATTGAAATTTAGTTAGAACTAAAATTTAAAAATATCCAATGTTAGGCCATCTTATTCGTCGAACATACTCTCTTTAATCTTGTTCAAACCTTCAAACCTTCATAGTAATTTGAATGTGAGAACATTTATACTTCGTCCCCGTGCAACTCTGATATTAAAAAAGCAACAAAAGAAGAAGATAAAGACAGATCAGAAGGATGACAGAGAGGACGAAGAGGGGATTCAGAACTTTTCAGCCACCTCTTGAGCCTAAAAGCTTCTAGGATTACCTTAGGTTTGGTCTATCAAACGAAAAAATGCTGTGGGTCGCCAATCTAAATAGCGAAAATCTAAAAAAGATTATAAGTTTACCATCACTCACGATCAGTACTCATGTGGCCCGATCCTCCTAGTTGAGTAATTGGTGGACCCAGGTGAGGGTACCAAGGTGGTGTTACTCAGGTGAGGGATACCAATATGGGGAGTACCTAGGAGGGGAATACCCATTAGGTAGTACTCAAGTGGTGGTACCCAGATAAGGGAGTACACAGGATGGAGCTCCGCAGAAAAGAGGTACCGAGGTGGAGTAGTACAGAGTAGTCCAAAAAGATTCGGAAAATATTGAAAACTTCGCGTAGGTAGCTTCTTGCACCATTGATTTACCCAGAAAAATCGGTGACAGAATTTAAGCTACCTGTGAGCTCTTCTATACGAAACACAAAATATATTCAATTTGAAACAATATGAATGAGTTGCAGACAAATAAAATTCTAACTTATACTTTTTTATGATTTTCCGAATTTTTTCAGACCATCCTGTACACGGAAGAGGTACCCAGGTGGGCATCGCAGGTTTGTGTACCAGCAGTCCCTCTTGTCGGATAGACACGAGAATGAGCATACCAAACTTGAAAATTAAAATATGAAAATCGAGTGAAAAATAGGAAATGCATCCAGGGGATTTGAACCTGTGACCTAGACGATGCTTATATGAAAATCCCTCCCTCCCCTTGAAGAGTGACTTTTACGGGCTGCATGTAGCCTAGGTGTTGCTGTTATGCGGGTGGTTCATGCATTACTTGACTGCAGATAGAAAAAAAGCAAAAATTATAGTTGAAAAAATGCAAAACGCGTGATATATGGGAGATGAAGAAATGCAGCAAAATTTTGCTGAAATGCAGCAAAATTTTTGCTGCATTTTTGCTGCAATTTTGCTGTTTTCAATAAACACACAATGCCAATTATTTTTGCTGCATTTCAGCAAATTTGCTGTTTTTGCGAACCATGATTTTAATACGCTTTGGAGGGGTGCACTTTGGGTGCTGTCTCTAAAAATACCTAATATTGGCTTAAAAACATAAGAATACATTTGATTTTTTTCTATTCAAATGCAATTAACAGTCCAAGCATAATGTGAATAGAATGTATCGTGGAATGTGACGCTTATAGTACTTTTATTTCAATGCCACTTATTTTTCCTAATATAATTACTTATTTATTGTTGTAGATGATATTAACAATTTAAACAACAACTTTTTTCTTCTTCTTATGTAATATGTGTTTAGAATAAATTCCATACTGAGTTAGCAAATTCGTGGACTTTACCTTTTCTTAATCTTGTCGCTTATTTTTTTAAAAAGTGAAAAGCTTAAACAAAAACGTGGGTTGGCAACAGAAGCATGGAACAAGAACGAGAAAGGCGGCTGCTTCCATATCAGTAGACCTGAGCAGTTTCTTACAGTTTCATTCACCTGCTTTTTCTGACCTATTATATGGCAAATTGCGCAAAATAGATACGATAATGCCTCTTTTCTGAATTGAAGAAGCTATAATATAAAGAATATGCTTGTTATGCCTCCACTGCTTTTTAATTTCTGCATAAAATATAAGAGCCAATGTTTTTTGCACTCGTCATCTTAATCAGCAAATTTTTTTGTGCTTCAGCTCATCATTTGCTCATTTGCATTTGGGTGGGTGGCTGCTTGGTCCGTTTCTTTATGTCTGAACATTGTTTTTGAATGTCGTTTTGGATGTTCATTAGTATCTTCCTATGTTTGAAAGACGTAGTTGCGGTGGTCTTTTACTATTGTGATCTGTTTCTTGCGCTAACTTTATAAGTTCTAGAAGCCTAAAAGTTATTGTGGTCCAGCTTTCGCCAAGGAGACGTTTTGAGCCAATACAATTATAAGAGATAACTGGCAATTTAAGTGTAGGTTACAGAAATAAATAGAACGGCTGTACCCTGTGTCTGGTTTTGGCTACATTATTTATTATCGAACTTATTAATACATCAAAGCAAATTCTTCATTATACTGCTGAAAAGGAATTAGGATGTTTAAGAATATATAACATTTAATCAATCTCTTTTTAATATTTTCATAAGCCAGATTATGAGATAATTAACAGTCGAAAAATAATGAAGCTAAAATTTATTGTGGAATGTGGCGTTTAAAGTACTTTATTATATTGCTGTTCACTTCTTCTAATACAATCACTCATTTATTGTTGTGGGCATTATAAGGAATGTTGATTAGCTTAGCTTCTAAACCATAATTTTGTGCTTAGAACAAATAGCATTACAGTCTCTGCGAGTTCATATCTGTTAATTTTTCTCCTCTCAATTGGGTGTTCACTTTTATGGAGGGTTCTTTGTAGAGTTGAAACAAATGAGTGGGTTGCAGAAATGGTAGCAGAACTATGAAACAAATAGAAAAAGAAAAAGCAGCTGCTGCCATATCAGTAAACTTGAGCAGTTTCTGCCAATTTCACTTGCCTCCAGCTATTTTCAGGCTATTATATTGCAAATCGGCTCAAAATAGATAGGCTAATGTCTCGTCTTGGAATCTATTCTAATAATAAAAATATTATTCCTTATTTAGCTTGCATTGATATTTTTGTTACTAATGAGAAAAAATGGACAGCCCACTAACTGCGTCCATTATTAATTTTATTAATTTGTTCAGAGGACCCATTCAAGAGTAGATCACATACTGGCCATATTGCTTGGATGGCATTTCTTTCCTAATTCGGTATGTAATCTTATGATAGGATGATCAAAGTTGGCATTTGACCGAAAAAAATTCTAGCTGACATACTAAATTTAAAGTGCCTATTCCCGGTCACTTTAGTAATTTTGCTGAAATGCAAAATTTTTAATTTATTTATTGCAATTTGCTTTGAGATAACAGTTGGTCACTATGTATAGGGGCAAAGGCAGCGTCCGAAACCTTTCTAAAGGGCCCAGCAGAATGTCGAAAACCAAAGAGTAAAAAAATCTTAGAATCCTATGATCAAGATTTTCACTAGACAATGTTCCATTGAGCCACAAAGCTGGCTTATTGTTAATTCTGAAGAAATTCGATGTTGCGAACAATGAGTTCAGTGACCAACTATTACGTTGACCCGAACTATTTGTCAGTATCAGTTTTAAAACTCCTATGGTTTGCAAAAACAGACAGGAAAAAATTATTGCAAACAAGACTTTCAATGAGCTCATATTTGATTTCATGTAAAATAGACATCAGCGGAAAAGGAAGCACCATCTCAAAAAAAAGGTCGTTAGACTACCTCATTTCTAACTCATTTGAATGCCAAAAAAAAAGTCTCGTGGAAACCCTTGCTCGAACCAGCCAAAAATAGAAATTTTCGTGGCTTTTGTGTAAATCTATTTTTAATTACTATGGAAATACTATTTTTGGATTGCATTGTTGCTTTTGTGCTACTGATGAGAAAAAAAAGATGTGGATAACCCGAAATGGCTTTAATTAAACCCTTTATTATTAACTTGAACGACTCAATGGCACACCACCACTTATTGTTGTTGTTACCACTGGTTGAGTTCTAACAGGCACAGATACTCACACGCGTATTATTTGCCCAGTCAATTCGCACTGCTTTTACCTCTTATCTGACACGTGAATGACATTTCACTACTACCCATACTATTGTTAGCGAAATTCGCAGAATTTTAATTATTTGAAGCTACATTTGTTTTTTCTGATTGTGATATTCTGCTAATTCCTTGCAGAAAAAATTTAATTTGGTTTTTGGAAAAGGTTTTCTTTTTTCAGCTATAAAAATACCTTTTAGCAAATTTATCTTGTGGCTAATCAGACTTTTACATTTTTAATGCGAAAAATTGATCTTTGTATTTTTATTATTTTCAAAATTAAAGTGGCTTTTAGTGGATTTGAAGCAAAACTTTTGGTGATGAATTTTTAAAGGCAAAAGTGGATCTTTTATTATTTTATAGCCAATAACATTTTTTAATCAAAAATTTAGCTCAAAACAATTTTTTTAAGTTAGGAAGACCATAATGTTGAACTTTCGATTAAAGAGCTAAGTATTTTCGCCCAAGCTTGTCTTTTTAGAAACTATTTCCGTTCTGGTGTCAAAGAACCACTTTTAAGAAAAAAATTTACCAAAGTACGGAACTAGAAGCTCCAAATTCTCATTCCTGTCTGTGTTTTCACATCTACTTGGTGATTTTTCTTATCATTTTCACATTTTTGTTTGAACAAATAGTAGTATAAACTGCAAAAACACTGCTTCTTCCAATTTTTAATGATCAAAATTGCTATATTATTCATTTCTTACCTTTTTTAATTTCTTCCAACTAATATTTGCGTCAATTTTAAGTGCTTCCACTACAAAGTGGCTGCGTGGGTACGCCCCTTTTCAGCCATATCCAGTGCTAAATTTATTCTTTTATTTAACCAATGGTTTCGTATTACGCGCTTAGATTATGCCCTAAAATACATCCTTAATCCTCAACTTTTGGTCAGTGACGAAGATGAATATTATAGTTTCTCAAAAAATAATGCTTAAATTTTGACACTTGACTTGTTTTTTCTAAATATTTTGCAGAAGTTTGTCATAGCTGTAAATATTGTAGTAATGTTTCTCTGCTTGTGCATTTTCGCTACAGTTTTTCAAGAGAAGTGCGCAATTAGTGTGACCAGAAACTTTCTGTGAAGCATTAATGTTTTTTGAAGAGAGTCAGCATTTGGCTCAAGATGGTGTGCAGGTTCGACCCAACGTGGTGGCATGCCAGCTCAGCTTGTTTAGCCAATGTCTAGCAGTAATTTGGGACTCTGGTTTCAAATGTGGCGTAGAATGGTCAAATTACTTTTCACTATTGGTCAAGTAAGCCAAAAGAACTAGTGTCTCTTAGCGGCGTCGAACCTGCGAGCTATTTTAGGCCCATATTATTAGCTATTGCGCCAGATATCTCGCTAAATTAATTTCCTGCTCCCACTAATTCAGCTTTTGAAACCCACCAAATGATTATCTTGCCAATAAATTTGGTTGGCAAAATGCGATCGGCGGCAGACATCATCTCAACACTTCCCAAATGTTTAATACAGTCGACGTTCTCCATTGTCGCCTTTTTGGGATTTAAGGCGACGCAATGGAGAGTGTAGCGGTCTAAATGACATGATTATAATGTTTCTGAGAAACGACCGGCAAAATAGGAATCCTTGCGATATTTCCGACCAGACTGATGAATCAGTTGTGAAAAAAAAAATCTTCAAAAGTTGAGCTAAAAAAAGTGTCGGGCCCGAGGTGGGAACGAACTTTTTGGGGAAACGCAATGGAGAACGTCGACTGTATCCGAAAATATCAGTCCGATAGTGACCTTTTCTTCAGCATAGAAAGTGGAAATAATGTTTACATATGCTGTCACCCCTAATTTCAAATAACATTTAGAGGTACCACCATGTTATTCACTTCTCAAGCCAGCAATTAGTACCAGATGCATCTAACCTAATTCTAATTTTTCATGTTTTGAGCCTATTTATTTGTGTCAACAAATCTTTTTTCTGCTTCCTTGCATGACTCTCCCTACTGTTGTGAATGAATTCCACAAGGTGTTTGTCAGTAATGGAGTGGGCAGTATATTGTTTTGTCTCAACTTTTGTTTTATTTATGAGCGAAAAAATTAATTTTCATTTGCTTGTTGACTCACTTTTTAGCCTTTCTGCTGCTTATTCCTAGTTTTTTTTATTAATTCGTGATTTAATTTATTCTTTTTTCCTTATTTAAATGAGACATTTTGTGTAATATTCATTATTCTTTTCAGAAAAAAGAATAACTTTATTTTGCCACGTTATTTATTTGCTAAATATTTTGGAGAATGACTTCAGTAGCCTATGCGAAGAGAGCTTCTGTAAGCTGTGCAATGTCTCCTTCAATAATGGATGTGGCCTCTTCGGCTGGTCTATTATCTCTGAACCCATCCGGTAAGTTTTATACCATTACATTAATTTCAAACAAAAATATAAATCTGGTTGGGAACTGTGAAGATCACTTAAATCACTTAATTTGGTTTATTGCGCTCGGAAAAGAATTTAGTCGTAGATAATATTAGTGTCACTGTGGTCAATCATGCAGCCTATGCATTAGTTTTTGATTGTCATTATTATTTCACAAAACAGCTGACTGCACTGGTCTTCGCATCTCTAAGATCGAAATGAGCGATGGAGCTGGGTCTGCTTTTTAGTGAATTTTGTGTTCAAATTGCAGAACATTGAAGTTTTACTTCGTTGATGTAAATTTTGTCCCATTTGGTCTCAAATCTCTTTTTTTTTTATCAAACCTCATAAAAGCACTTAAATATTAGTCCCTGTCCCAGATTACCCGGAAAAAGTGCGTAAGGCATTTATTACTCCGTCCTAACACACGATGACCTACCCATAAGCCTAAGGTCTAAGTAATTAAAAGGGTAGTTCCAAAATGAGACGAAAGGTACATAACGTTGACACCCCGAAGTTTCAAATCGCAAAAGCGCAAAAAATGTCACAAAAGTTTGATTTAAAAGCCTAAAAAATGTAAAAGTTACGTACGAAAGTCTATTTTAACTTGCTAAAAAATAGCGCAATTTTTCGACCCTGCGGTAAAGTAACTAACTCAAGAGTATTCAAACTGCGTTGCTTTCAGTTTTTAGAAGTCCTAAAATTGCACCTTATTCAATAAATCCAATAAATTTATAAAATATTTTTTTTGCATTCGCTGAAGGGTCTGGTAGAGCCGATCATTTTGATTATATGTCTGGTGATAAAAGAAGTCCCTCAATTCAGCTATTTTTAGATCTCGTGTTTGAAACAAGTCAATTCGGGATTGCATACTATGATTACGTGCTTTCAACAGTGGAATTGGATGATCCCGTTGAGAGCGGAGATTGTAGCCAGAGTCCTTCCTCTTCCTCTTTCCCAGGCTGCCAATTAATTCTCGCCAAGTTGGATTCAACAACTAATGTACGTAAACACTATTTTAAATGTCATTTTTTATATTTTTCTTTGTTTTGCTTTGCATTTTTCTTTTTTATATTTTTTCTGAAGGGTCTAAAGAATTGTTATTGCAGGTGGAATGGTTTGAGACGGTTAGAGTAACACCGGAAGTTCTCACCAAGCACGGTATCCCTTCCAATGAGTTGGCTATGATCACTATGGGAGTGCTTATCTGGCGAGAGAAGATTGGGAAATCTAAATTGTTGTGCTTGGTCAAGGACCTGTCTGATGACAGTAGTGTAGCCTTGGAAGCCTTAAAGGTTGGTCTTTTTGAAAATAAAATGGATTACTAAAAAATTGCCTCGAGTGACCGAGAAGGCTAGGTGAGATTTGTAAAAAACGAAATTTGTCAAAACGAAACTTGTCAAGACAAATTTTTCTCGTTTGAAAATTGTTTCAGTATTTTTTTTGCTCTTACTATTTGAATACTTTGTCATATGTATATCCAGTAAAAAAACGCAGTAAAACACTTTGCAAGCGAGGAAATTTTGTCTTGACAAGTTTTGTTTTTGACAAATTTCGTTTTGACAAATTTCGTTTTTGACAAATCTCACCTAGCCACCGAGAACACATTATATGTTTTAACAACTTTTGAGTCACTTTGCCACTCTGGCAAAAGCAATTAAAAGAAAAATATAAAAAATCATTTATGGGGTTCAACTATTAGTTTCAACTTTAACCGGAAAAAAAGTTTAGGTAAACCAAGTCGTGCTCAGATATTTGTAAATCATCTAGATAAACTTTCAGTACCAATAGATGCGGGAAAAAATTTGAGCACTGATTTTAAAGATCATTGAAAACAGAATAAAGACAAAATTCACCTAAATCTAAATCTAAACCTAAACCCTTTCTAAATCTAAACCTATCTAAACTAAATAAATAAATAAAATAAATAAAAATAACAGCGCAAAAAAAGACGGCTATTTTAGCTCTTTTTGAGGCTGCTTTTACGATTTTTAGATCAATTTTGTTTTTCTTTTGTTTTCAATGATCTTCAAAACGGGGTACTCGAAATTCCTTACGCCTCTTTTGATACTAAGATTCTTTTAATTCTTTGCTTTACAAATATCTGAGCACGATCCGGTTAAGCTGAACTATATATAAGCGGTCGGGTCCTAACCTATTTTCAACATTGAAAATTGACCTGATTAATTTATAAAATTTCAATTTTTTTCATATATATATAGTTTTTCAATTCAAAATAAATTTGAAATTTATTTACAGAGAGCAACTAACAAATTCAAGTGCTTGCACCACGTGCTAACCCTCGGCTCAAGGCGAAACTCTGGAGCCAGCAGTTGCTGCTCAAACTCCAGCTATCGGTTAGTTGATATTTCTCAAGCACCATTTAAACCTTACTAATCGATTTGAAATTTCCAGATCTTCAATATCTTCTACAAGTTCCGAGGGCATGAAACTCAGAATAATGATGTGTCAGAGCAGAAGTGAAATCAACGAAATCCCCTCCTATGTGCTCCGCGACACCAAAATGTTGTTAGTGCCCAGTTCCAACCCTCTTCTGTGCTTGTGCTTTCCATTGACTTAAATTCCTGCATTCCAATGAGTAGTAGCCATGAATAAACACATGCTTGAGTGTGTGTGCCAACGTGTTATGTACCGTTCTGTGTTATTTTTGCTTTATTATCAGCGGGTAGCCACTTTGATGTTTTTGTACAAGCAGATCCCAGTAGTAGTCTATCGACAAAATAATATTTTTTTTTGCTTTTATTGATTATGTGAGTGTTATTGACTGGTATGTCAAATATGTTTTTGTAAAAAAGAATAAAAATAGTTTGAACCGTATACCCATTCGAAACATAAAAAGATTAGGAAATTAACCAATGCAAGTTTTATAGGTTGGTCCATAAGTTCGCGGGTCTTTATAAGAAACTCGGAAGGTGTCTGGATGGGTTATGCATAACCTTTTGTTAATAAGAGACAATAAAAATTAGCGGATAGGTTCCACCATTAAAATTACATTTGTCAAAACAGAACTAAACTTTTTGATGTATTAAAAAATTCAAATTCAATGAAATTGGGAAACCCATCAAGAAATTTTGTCCTGTCTTTACAAATCAAATTTTGATTGTGTTTATTTTGAATGTGGTCTATTATTAAAAAGTTATGAAACCCATCCAGACACCTTCCGAGTTTTCTATAAGCGATCGCGAACTTATGGATCAACCCAATTACAAATGAATTTGAATCGGCTAAATTACACTATAACGTCGGCACTTTTATAGTCCCCCCCATACTCGGATTTCTTGAAAAGTGACCCAAAATCACCTCCCGAACTCATTTTTTCTGTACAACACGATGTGGGAAGCATATTTAAACACTTTCTGACAAAAAAATTTTGACCTTCGACAAAAAAAATGCCTCTCACCCCTCAGTCAAAAATGGTCATTTTAAGGCATTTTAGGGTCATTTTTGGGTGATTTATCACATTTCTTGCTGGAGCTTGGCAAAAAGGCCTCTAAACGCATTTTAACCAAGAGTCTTGCTCGCAATTATGTCGAAGGTAAGTGAGTGCGCGCATCTCTAACCGACCAAGCCCCCTGCGCCACCTTCGGGGGCGCAGGGGGCTTGGTTGCTTGGGGTTGAGATGCGCACACCCACATACCTTAGACACAAATCACTCGAAATTGACTCTGGATGTAAAAACATATGCATACCAGAGTTTCTTTATGTGGTAGGCTCCAGAAAGTAAAAACCTGTTCAAAATCGATCATTTTTATTTTTTCTTAATTTTGAAAATGCCTTAAAATGACCATTTTTGACTGAGGGTGGGAGGCAATTTTTTTGGCGAAGTTGAATTTTTATTCAGAAACTGTTTATATATGCTTCTCGCATCGTGTTGTGCAGAAAAAATGAGTTCGGGTGGTAATTTTGGGTCACTTTTCAAAAAAACCGAGTATGGGGGGGGAACTATAAAAGTGCCATCGCGTGAAAAATAAGCTGTGACTCTGTCGATGATGCTCCTGGTTCAGTGGAGAATAGCGCATTAATCGGCACACTTTTGAATCCCGATATTCCCCAGATGAATCCATAAGCCAATTAGCTTAAACAAATACCAAAAAATATCTCAAAACACTGATTTCAATTCTATTACGGCTTTTATTTCGTCCGTGGTGGTGTCAGTCCAATCAAGTTTGCTCTTCGTCGTCTTTTTTACTTGCTGCTTCAGACAAAAAAATCTCTATATTTGTATGGTTGATGATCCTAAAAAATCCAATCAATACAAACCCTCATGGTTTTAAAATAAAAGATACAAGTTGATTAAGCCAGGCGAAATAAAGTTTGAAAAGAGTTCCACTTCCGTGTTTGGAGAAATGTTCAACGGTACAGTTTCGTAGCGAGGGAATTTTGTCACAGAAGAAGGCAAAGCTGAGCTAAACTGCCGGTCCAATGCATCGTAAAGTTGCTGCGCACATCTCATTTGATCTTTTGCTAGATGGTGAACATCTCCTTCATTAATGTCCGAGAAAGAATCTTCTCTCTCAGTTTCAGCATTACTCAACTCGAAGTCACTCGCTTAAAATACATCTCTTTCAGACATGTTGGACCTAAAAGCACAATAAAGAATTTTGGTGCATCGTAGACAAAAATTTCTGCAGAAAGTGAACAAAGAGCAACCCAAACAAAGTGCCCTTCAAATTTCAGTACCAGAGAACCAGCTGATTTTACCGGCGGAGTCGTAACTTCGTGCAATGCGACGTAAGAAATAGCTAAATAAGGGCTGATCTCATAATGTTATTTACCATTGTTTAGGATTGTAAACTCGTTGTGTGCAATCAGTGCTTTAGCCAATCGACGAATTGCAGTGAGTGTAGTTCTCCTACATGGAAAAAACCAGCGGGTACACCAAAGAAGTATATGCTCACCAGGCGACAACTCTCGGAGCAACCATGTGGCAGATGCAGCTTCTGCATTGCTCCAAAGAAGATTGCAGCATAGAAATGTGTAATGTGTCATCAGTCTGTGTGCGCAACACATCATTCACAAAGAGATCCCTCTTATAGCCCCGAACTAGGGTCTGCAGGCGCCTATCGGGGCTTATGCCGTGCGGGAACATTGGTGGTTCGGGCACTATTCTTGTGGTTCAGGAACACAGGGGTTCATTTACATTAGTAGTTCAGGCAGGTTGATCTTTCGAGTGCGTGAATGCTTAGAGAAGATAATCCACCCTACTTTTTATCCCACCTACTCTACCTCGCCTTTCCTCGTATATCCTCGCCTATCCTCGCCTACCCTCGCTTACCCTCGCCGACCCCCGCATATCCCCGCCTATACTCGCCTACCCTTGACTATCCCCGCCTATCCTCGCCTACAAATGTAGTTTTGAACTCATTCAAAATTTGAATTTGAAAACAAACTTTTTGAAAACCATGAGATTTAAAAATGCGCGAATTGAAAAAATAATTGTGATTGCATTGCAAAAGAAAACAAATATAAATCCACTTTTTACTTTCAAGGGGCAAAATCTCAATTTGTTTTACATTAATTCTCAAATCTAATTGCAAAAAGTTCCTCCGCCATTAAAAGAGCTTTCAAGTGAGTATAAACATGCAAATAAAAATATTACACTAATAAAAGTTTTTCTTTGTGACCAAACATGTTCTCAAAAGCGTTACAGACTAACAACTTGAAATTGTTTACAAATATTGACCAAGCATTAAGCAGTTATACGCAACTATGACATGCTCCTGGACAGTTTTGAGTGAAAATATCACATGTCCAAAAATAGTGTCTTTGTACGTTGGACGCTGGTTGTTCCGACTTTTGCATACAGATTGCAGCTCACATACACTCATTCGATAGCACAGATTCTCACGATCATTTAGACCTATCACAGGCATAAATGGAGTCTGGAGATATGTCATGTTTGCCTCTCGGGATATTCTTCCCCGTGCTTGAAATGGTCGAGAACTAAAAACAGGTTTTCAGGTCACTTCATCACTAGCATACACCCATACTCCCTTACACAAAAATGTTCATTGTGAAAAACTGTACCAGAATAAACAATGGTTTCGATCAGATTTCATTTCTTCTAATAGAATTTTTCAATCACTCAAATTAAATTGTGACTTATATTGATAAAAAAATTGAAAGCCATAAAAAATTATTTGTTTTATTTATTGATTGCTGCAAACTACAGCTCGACAACAATGGCTTCGCTCAGGTCGAATAGGTTTTATTCAGAGGTGGGCAAAGATCAGATTAGTTTAGATCAGATCGCCGAAGATCAGATCGCCAAAATATTTTTTCTCTAATTTTGTCAAATTTCGCACTTTAAGTCAAAATTTCATGGCGAAACGTATTTTACAGTCCAAAAACAGGGTTTATTGTGTTTTTAAAAACATATATATAGTCGCACTTTTGGTCAGTGTATTTTTAGTACCCTTTATTTTTTCTCAAAATTTAATGTCTTTTTCATTTATCTGTTTTGAAAATTAAACACGAGAAAGGCCGGTTGTGACTTTTGTTGATTCTGGTGCGAAATACACGGTGAACACGATTGCACGAGTCCTTCTCGCTTCAATCATTGATTGAGTAAATGAAAAAGGGTCCAAAAGGTAACACATTGTGCAGGGTCAAAATCCAGCTGGTACTCACAGGTTTTCAATTAATGCGCCATGATGGTCATACTACACGCAAGCTCATAATATACCAAAATGACTGCCAGGAACTTAGCTTTCTAAAAACACCAATCATTGACTATTTCGGCTTGAAGGTTCAAGATGAATCATCACTTGTTTGTTGGAGTAGCGATTTTAAAAACGCTCCATTCTTACTTTCTACAAGCGAAAAACTTTGTGCAGAAATAATATATAGCTGAATCGTCATAACAAAAACAAAAAGCAGAATGTCACCGTAATTTTGCCTTTAAATGCAACTATAGTTTATTGTCAACTTATGACAAAATGTGCGAGATGAATATATTAGTTGGAACAGAAATTTTTCATAACTTTTTTTGCGCTGAAAAACTGCGTTGGAATCGAAGTCGACCCGTAAAAGCCCAAGTGCAACCTCTCCCTTGCTCGGTAAGTAGCTTTGGATAAGCTCACTATACGCTTGCACGTTTGAGTTACCTGATACTTGTATTTTTGGGGTCAAGTATTAAACTTGCTAGCTACTTCAAAGGATCTAAAGTCGCCATGAGCAGTTCAAAAGCATCGGTGATTTTATAGATGCGCCGTGCGCAGAACAGATAAAATTATCTGAACCAATAAATTTATCTATCAGATAAAATTCAAATTATTTTTATCTGACATATTGGGAATGTCCATAAGTTCGCGGGTGTTTATACACAACTCGCAAGGTTTGTGGATGGTTTTCATAAGCTATGACCAATACAAGTTACTGAAAATTAGCAGATGGGTTGCGCAATCAAAATTATTCTTGTAAAAACAAAACAAAATTTTTTGATAGGTTTCAAAATAAAAATTTAATCAAGTGGTGGTGCGCCAATTAGAAGGGGCGCTTTTTTTTGACCACAAATTTAAAGTAATTTACCAATCTAGCAATAAAAGTTTTTATCCTATTTTCATTTTTTTATGATTTTGGGTATAGATTTTTATGCCAATTCTTTGTCCAGGGCAGCCAAATTAAAAGGAGGGAAAACTGCATATACAGGGTGTGTCACAATTACGCGCACTTTTTTGAAAATTTGGCGAGGTAGCTCCTTGCCCGGTCGATTTCCGTTTTCGGGACCCTAACCAAGGAAATCTCCAGAATTACGGGCTTTAATAATCAATAACACAGACTTCCCATTCATCTTTATTCGTACAATAATAAACAATAAGAAACAACAAGAAAAAAGGATAAATTGAGACAAAAATTGAAACCTTCAGGAATGCCCACTGTCGATTATTCGAACATCTCTTCTAGACCAAGTTTGAACTGCTTTCGCACAAAGTCGGTTTGCTTGCTCTTGATTCTTGATATCAGCCATGATCTGAACGTGAAAAGCATGAAAAGGAAGAGATATACCATGCAGACAGCATAAATCCAATTAAAATTGATAACATATAAAAAAATTAAGACAGAAAGAGCAATGTGCGCTTAATTCTGACACACCCTGTATACGCATCGCGTAGGTCACAGTTTGATCACCACCGGCTGCACACCATATATTTATTTTTTTAACAATTTCGTGCAAAAGTCATCCTCGGGCTCTTGACTATCCGACAAGACTATCAATGCAGGGTTTCACACCTAGTGTAGCTTATTCGTAGGCTAAAAAAGTAGGTTTTAAGCGTTTTCTTTGACTGCTTTGATTGATATCTTCTGAAATTTTTCGACAAGTCACACGTTTCATATACAGAAATGTAGCCAAGATTATGAGCCTTCATTTGAGCTATCATACGGGGTAGAAGGTAATGTTCTGTTTAAGCTAAGATTTTAAAAACTTTTACTAATGTCCAATCAATACCAGCCTGTCATGTGCATGAAATCTCCAAATACAGCATTTGCTGACAGTGAAGCTGAAAATGGTCGCATTGATTGCTGATTGATAATCCTATTGAGGATTTCATCGGATTGGACACGGCTTTAATCTTTTTTTTTCAAATTTAGCTCTAACTTTATATACAAACTTTTTTCTTTATGAGAGTTTAAATGAAAGCTGAGGATCTTAGCCATGTTTTGACACTCAAACTTGTAAATAAAAGGAGAAAAAATGAGGTCTGCACTAGGGCTACAGGCGGGTTCTGTTTTTCTGC